>MINK01177347.1:0-27873 GCA_001735545.1 Phormia regina
AATATATTTTTGAATATTTGTTTTTCTATTTTTACAGAATTTTTCAATATAAATTTATCAATTTTCTCCAAATGTAAATTGACAATTTGGCTTTATTGGTATTAAATTTCCGAACACTTAAACTACTCAATAAAAAAAAATATTGTTTTATAAACAAATTGCCAACACTTTTTAAACCATTTCTACTTTAATAAAAAAAATTAAAGTTCATTTAATTTTTTACTCTATTATAAACACCAAAAAATAGAGAAAACTATATAAAATATTTCAAACATCACTAAAAAATTGACTGAAAACTATGAAAGTAAATTTGATAAATTTAACATTTTAAAATATATATATAATTTTTTTATTCTAGTAACTATTTTTTTCTATAGTTTTTTTTATCACTCCATTTATATTGAATACATAGCCATTATGTCTGTTATTAAATATTTTATAAAAACCTTTTTTTTTTATTTTATTACAAAAATACATCTAAAATATAAAAATTTGCATATTTATTTATATTTTTCTTGTTAAAGCGTTTGACCTTTTAACTGTATATTTAAATAAAATATTATATTATTTAAATGTTTTTTAGAAAAAAAAAATATATAATACATTTTATATTCATATTAATTTTACAATATTTTGTGTTAAACATTGTCAATCAAAACAATTACATTAATATTGATTTTCTTAAAAAAAAAAAGGATTTATCCTTTTTTTTGTATTAAATATAAATCTATAATTGTATTAGTAAATGTTGAACAAAAGGTTTACTAGTGTTTTCCATGTAAATCTATTTTAAAATATATAAAATTTCACATAAATAATGATAATAATAAAAGGAGGCAAAAAAATAAAAAACTGAATTAATGACAAAATAATGTCAGTCATTCTGTCAAAAAGGCAAAAACCTGTAGTCAATTTTGATTTTATTTCATTATCCTTTTTTATGTTTCCATTTTGTTTTTTATACGAAGAATAATTTAAAAAAGATTTTTGTTAATAGATGTATAGATGTTTTAAATTAAATTCTAGCATTTAAACTCTTTTTTCAAAACCTTTGATAGACACCCAGGGGCAGAGAGTATTCGCTCTTATCACATGCAATGCACAACACATGTAACACAAAGATCTTAGGAAAATAAAAATTTTTAATTAATTAAATCGACCCATCGATTTGTATATCCTCTCTTTGTGCCTATCAATGATTTAAAGAGAGGGAAACAATCCTCTCATTTTGAAATCAAGTTTTGAGTTATGTGATGAAAGAAGATGTAAAATATGTAACGGTTTTTATGAAAATTTTATTTGTCACTATTTTAATTAACTGTCACTTGACTTGTCATAATAGTTGTTAAAAACCAGTTTCTTTCTTTTCTAAAAAATTAACTAAATGTTAAGATTTCTCTCGTTCTATTGTTTATAGTTTTGATTATATAACACACATACATATATACTTATGGATGTATGGTATGCATGTAATTTTATTCAAATTTTATTTTATTCTCTTTCGTAAAGTTCATTTGAAAAAAGATTCATCCCTTGTCAAGGTTATATACCTTAAGCCTATAACCGTGTTATGGATAATATATTTACTACTACACATACATATGAATACTATTGTCTGTGAATATTATGTAAAAAGTATAAAAATTGTTGTTTGTATATTTTAAAGTATTATGGTTTGTTGTTGTTGTCCTTTTACTCTTATAGTTTTTATCTCTTTATATTTTTTGTAACAATGTAAAGAAAACAAAACAAAAATGTTGCAAGTTTTTATGATGATTTGATTTAAACACGTTTTACATTTTTATAAAAAAAGGATATTTTCCAGTTATAGTTTTTGCTTTTGTAACAGTTTTTTGTGTATATAAATCGTTTGGTAATTCTATATGTAACTGATTTATATAATTTTTCAATTGCTATTATTTTTAATGGATGATTAAAAATACACTTTTAATGAAAAGAAAAAATGATCTAATGACTTTTTTTTAATATTTCTATGTAATTTTGAAATGAGTATCTTTATTAATTTGTGAATAAAATCAAAATTTGTACAGTGATTTGAATGGGAAATGTTTTATTGTATGTGCAAAAAATTTATCATTATGATTAAAGTATAAAAAGTTGAGTATTTGGCATTGAAGGATTTTTATGATTTTTTGAAATTTGACATTCTGTAGCTAATTTCGTATTGCCACAGGGTGATTACAATATAATTTTCCTAAAAGTCTAGGTTCTCCTCTATTACTCTTTCAATAGTTTAAGCGTCACGGATTTATTACACATTGTGTTAAAAATTTTAATTGATATTTTAACTGACATTTGTTTAAACTAAGAAACTTCTTATACTTATTTTGCTTTTCAACACAAATAGTCCATTACTGTGTCTAGACACCTCTATTAACGCCCACATTAAATCCATTGGTTTTCTGCTTGTACTGGTATATGTGGGTTAAATATTAAAAAATGTCCTTTAAAAATAAAATTTCTTTAAAAGAAAAAAAAAAAAAACAATATACTTGCACTTAAAAATGTTTAGTGATGTAAGAAATATAATAGAATGCAGTAACTTACAATCCTCATGATAAAGAAAATGCTAGAGAAATTTAATTATAAAGAGAATTTCTTAAGGAGCAATTAATCTTATATATCTTTAGTTGAAGGCTGAAGATTTAGCAAAAATTTTCTGTTTTCTGATATTTTGTATTTTAAAACGTGATCTATTATGGTCATTTAATGACAATTTTTTATAAAAGAGAGAAATTAAGCGAATTATTTCTATAAAAGAGAATTTAACGAATTATTTCTATAAATGAGAAATTTAGAGAATTATTTCTATAAAAACGAAATTTAGCGAAAATTTCCTATAAAAACGAAATTTAGCGAAAATTTCATATAAAAACGAAATTTTATGAAAAATTCTTATAAAAACGAAATTTTGCGAAAATTTCTTAAAAAAACGAAATTTAGAGAAAATTTTCTTATAAACGAAATTTAGCGAAAATTTCCTTTAAAAATGAAATTTGGTGAAAATTGTTTATAAAAATGAAATTTGGTGAAAATTTCCCATTAAAAAAAATTTAGAGAAAATTTCCTATAAAAAATTTATAGAAAATTTTTTAGTAGAAACGAAAATTTAGCAAAAAATCTTCATATAAAACGAAAATCTTATTAGAAAAATTTACCTCTATAGTAATCGGAGAAATGTTTGCGACAAATTTCTTATAGGAGAGACGTAAAATTTAGTGCCGAAAATTTCTCTTTAAAAAATTAAATTACGCAAATTTTTATAAAATGGAAATTTGTGAAAATTCCCATAAAAAAGAAATTTTGTTGTAAATTTCTTTATAAAAATTATAAAATATGTTTTTACTAAAAACAAATGAAAATATTCCCTAACTAAAAACGAAAATATTAATGAAAATTTCCTATAAAGCTAAAATTGGATGAAAGTTTTCCTTTAAAGTTTGAAAGATGTTGGTTGGAAATTTTCTATAAAAATTTAGTAAAATATTTCCTATCAAGAATTCAAATTTAGTCCGAAAACTTTCTTATAAAAATTTGCGAACCATTCTCCTATGACAAAAATTTATATAAAATGTAAATTTAGGTGAAACACCCTTTACATTTAACACAAGAAACCATGAAAATTCCTATAAAACCGGAATTTTATTCAGAAAATTTTTTCCTATAAAGGGACAGGACGATTTTCATAGCATTCAGCTTTTATTTATACTGATGAAAAAGGGGAAAACTTTGCTCATCACAAGTGTTAATGTCATAAAGTCCAATTAAACTTTGTGGCATAAACATAATTTAATTAATTATTTAATTTACTTTTTATAATAATTTTACGTTTACTCGTTATCCTTTAATTCAATTTCTATTCATATTTATACAACACAAACATTTAATTTGTTATTTCTATTTTGATGGTTTGTATGTGTTAGTAACAGAATTTTTTTTTGAGTTCTCGTTTTTGCCTCTTAGACATGTATGACACACTCACTCTATTGTTGTTTAGTGGAAGTAATACTGACACGCTTGTTCGCGTCCATTGGGGCAAATAACAAATTTTCGAACAACGTGTGTGGCATTGCAACAAGACAACTGGTAGACACAATGTAATGAAATCTAGCTACAACAAACAATAATAAAAAAAAAAAACAAGACACGTCACAATATCTACCAAGTAAATGTATGAATGAAATAATAGTGACTACACCCAACATACAATTCGTATTGAAGATTAAACCAAAAATGACAACATATGATAGAAATTTATTCCTTTTGACTTTTGAAGTTTTTTGAAATAAATAGCAAATGTTTGCTGGGCAAACACAAACATCCAACCATCCAACAATGCAAAATAAATGCGTATAAGAATTGTATAAAAAGTGTGTAAATGTTCCTCTTTTTTTTATGAAGTGCAGAAATATTATAAGACTTTGCTTAAGGTTTGTTATTTTTAGCAACCAAAAGAAAATAATTACATAATAGAATAGGCAAAGAGAAACAGAACAGACAACAAAGTCTAAGTAAAAATATTTGTTTTAGCAATGTGAACTTGTTTAAGGAAACAGGATACGGAAATAGCCGCATGTTGCTCTTGTTAATAATGTCAGTCAATAGTTGATTGTTTTGATTGTGGTAGATAATACTCGAAAATAAACAGGAGAGCAAAGAGAGGGAGAAATGGAGTGGGGAAGAATGAATATAATAGAATATTTAAGTAAATTAAGAGTAATAATACTAAGAAATCACTGTAGGAGAAGTATATAAAAATAAATGAAAAGGAAATTACAATAATTGAACTATAACAAGGAATGTAACGAATATTTTAAAAATAGAAATTAAATGATAAATTAATTCAACTACAATATATTTATTAATGACTTCAAATTATATATAGTTAACTGATCTACAGAAAATTCATGTATAATTTTCTCCATGAAGGAAATTTAATGAAAATATTTTATAAAAAATTGTTTGATAATTTTCTATAACAGAAAAATTCAACGAAAATTAAAAAAAAATAGGAAAATTTTCTACAAAAAGGAAATTTATCGAAATTTTTTTTACTATTAAATTTAAATAAATAAAAATCTAATAAGAATGTTTTTATATGAAGAAAATTATGTGAATTTTTAATAAAAATAAAATTTTGCTATTTCCGTTTCTTGTTTCCTTAAACAAGTTCAGAAAATTTAGTGATTTTCCTTATTAAAAAGAAAATCTATCGATTTTTTAAAAAATATTTTTTTTTTTAATTTTAAAAAAAATTTTACCAACATTCTATACAAAAAGAAAGTTTAACCACATTTTTTTATATAAAAGAAATTTAACAAAAAAATTTTATAAAAAGGAAATATTTTTTATAAAAGGAAAAGCTAAAGAATATTTTTTAAAGAGATTTTAACCAAAAAATATTTATAAAAGTAAAATTTAATTGACATTTTTTATACAAGGAATTTAACGAAAATTTTGTATAAAAATAATATTTAACAAAAATATTCTGTAGAAAAATTATTTAAAGAAAATTTTTGAAAATTTTCTAAAAAAAAAAAAAAAAAAAAAAAAATTTTTGCAGAAAGAAAATTGATTAAAAATTTACTGCAAAAATTTCTAGAAAAAGACATTTTCTATACAAATAAAATTCAATGAAACTATTTTATATAAATAAAACTCAGTAAAAAATTTCTAATGAAAATTTTCTATTAAAATTAAGAAAATTTAACGAAACTTTTCTGTAAAAAATAAAATAAATATAAAGAAAATTTTCTGTAAAAATAAGGAAAATCTAATGAAAATTTTTTTTAAAAAGTAAAGAAAATCTAACGAACATATTCTACAGAAAACAGAAAATTTAACGAAAATTTTCTCTAAAAAAAATTTTAAAATTTTTGAAAAAATATTATATAAAAAAAATAACGACAAATTTCTATAAAAAAAATGTTACGAAAATTTTCTATAAAAGAATTGAACGAAAAATTTCTGTAAAAAGAAAATTTTCTAGTAATTTTTTTTAAGGAAAATTCAACAAAAATTTTCTATTGAAAGAAATTTTGACAAAAATTTTCATTAAAAAATTTGCCTATAATTTCATAAAAATTAAACGAAAACTTCTAATAAAATAAAAATATATCGAAATTTCCTATAAAACAAAATTTTATTTATTATTTTCTTCAAAATAACGATAGTTTTCTAAAAATTTTATAAATTGTGTTACAATGTGTTCTTTGGTTTAAATGTGGTCAATTATTTCATACTTATGTTATAAACTTTTTATAATCTCTGTTATTTATATACAAATAAATTTATTAACTAAATAAATTCTCATATTTTTATAAGGTTTTATTTATTAAATTATGTAAATAAATTGTTTTTATTTATTATTTATTTTGTTATTGCTATTTTATAAATTTTGTATTTTTCTAACCAACACTTATACATTTAGATATTTACATAGATATTTTATCTAAATATTATGATATTTATTAGATTATTTTGCATATTATTTATTTAATGTAATTAAAAAAAAAAAAAAAAACTTAAATGGCTAATTTGCAATTTATATATAAAGTGAAATGAAGCGTATGAGTGATTTATTTCTTTAAAAAATTTAAATATCTATATTGATATCAGAGAATATGTAAAGAGTTCTGTAAGTTTTTGTAAATTAAAAAAATATTTTTTAGTAATTAGGAAGATTTTCGAAAATATATAAAAAAAATTTTAAAATTGGTAATCAAATTATTTAAAACTTCTATATATATTTGGTCCATATGAAATTTCTGTTAGCTTTAGCTGTGACCGTCTATCCGTCCGTCCTTAATGATGCGTTTAAGTCCTAAGACTAATAAATTTTTCAATCATTATTATTTAAAATTGGACAAGTACAACTGTAGGGTACATGACATAATCCTAAGATAAATATTTGCTTAGTGTTTTATTACTAAAATTTTAATTTTTTTTATTATTTTATTTAAGGCAAATATTATCATATTTAAATAACAATATAATAGTCAATTAAATCTTAAATCATTTTATACAAATAAAAAATATTGTTTTTTTTTATGGTTTTATTTGTATTTAACTTATAATAATATAATGAGCTTAATTTTTAAAAATAATATTATTTATGTAATTTGCCAAAAGTAATAAAAAAATCTGTTGCAAAATATTATTTATTTTATTTATTTAATTTGTAATAAATTGATAGTTTAAAAACCAAAGATAACATAACAATATGTTGGAAATTAAATATTATGTTCACAAATATCATAAAACTAATAATTATAAAAAAATATTGTAATAATGTTTTTGGAATACTTCAAGAATTAAAATGTTAAATGAAAAGAAAGAATTTTCTATTTTTAGCAATTTTAAGACTATTTAGCTAATTTTACAAAAAAGTAAACTAAGGCGTATGATTATTATTAATTAACAGATATTGAATATATTGTTTAAATAAAATTAAATTTTAGGACGTGCTTTTGTATTTTCGCCAAAAATATTTATTTCAGTGAAAACCAGAGAAAACATTAAAGAAAATGTGAATATTTTTGAACACCAAACCTTACTGCAATAAAATAACGATGGCAGTCCCTCCGTCCGTCTAACTGATTTTGTATAACAAGACAAAAATTAAGTTTCAAAAATATCTTCTATTTTACAATCTTAAAACACTTTTGCTACTTTAATTTGCTTCATTAAATATTTTTATTTATTTATANNTATTAATGTTATATCACTTGAGAAACCGAAATGAATACAAAAACATAAAAAACTTTTTTATTTCATAATTTCTTAAATAAAAATAAATATATTTTATTGTTCTTCTTGATAGAAAAAACTTAACTTTAGCACCATGACATTCTCTAGTCATTTGTTTAAAAACACAAATATTTTTATTTATATTTTGTTAGGACTTTGTCTAAACTTTATATCATATTTAAGATTTAAACTCTATAAAAAATATATACCTATTTATTTATGTAATTTTGCCAAATAGTAATTGGATATAATTTGTTGCATTCAAAATATTATTTATTTTATTTATTTAATTTGTAATAAATTGATAGTTTAAAAACCAAATATAACATAATATGTTGGAAGTTATATATTGTGTTCACAAATATCATAAAACTAATAATTATAAAAATATTGTAATAATAATAATATTTTAGACATATTTCAAGAATTAAAATGTTAAATGGAAAGAAAAAGAATTTGAACTGCTTATGGGAAATTTTTAGTTCTATTTTTAGGAATCTTAAGACTTTAATTAGCTCATTTTAAAAAAGTAAACTAAGGCGTATGATTAATATTAATTAATAGATATTGAATATATTATTTAAATAAAATTAAATTTTAGGACGTGCTTTTGTATTTTTGCAAAAAATATTGATTTAAATGAAAAGCAGAGAAAACATTAAAAAAATGTTAATATTTTTGAACACCAAACCTTACTACAATAAAATAGCGATGGCAGTCCCTTCGTCCGTCTAACAGACTTTGTATAACAAGACAAAAATTAAGTTTTAAAAATATCTTCTATTTTATAATCTTAAAACACTTTTGCTACTTTAATTTGCTTCATTAAATATTTTTATTTATTTATATTTGTTCCTAAAAATAATATTTAAAAACATAAATTCATTTATTAATGTTATATCACTTGAGAAACCGAAATGAATACAACAACATAAAAAACTTTTTTTATTTCATAATTTCTTAAATAAAAATAAATATATTTTATTGTTCTTCTTGACAGAAAAAACTTAACTTCAGCACCATGGCATTCTCTAGTCATTTGTTTAAAAACAAAAATATTTTTATTTATATTTTGCTAGGACTTTGTCTAAACTTTATATCATATTTAAGATTTAAACTCTATAGGAGGTAAACTAAAACCATCTTTTTTAAAATATCAACATTTACAACAGAATAACAAATATATTCATATTATTACCATTATTATTACGATTTTTATTATAATTCGCTATAAAACCTATACAAATTTTAACACTCTGCCTACGCTTCTTTTTGGCATCCCCACCCCTCTCTTCACGCTCTCTTAGGGTATTACAAATTGTTTATGCTTGTTTTTTTTTTTTTGTTTCATAACAAATTATTCTCTATTCACTGTTATGTTTTTATGTCCCAATTTGTTGTTATAAATGCCAATATGTCGTTTTTGTGGTTTTATAAATAAATGCTTTTTATTTTGTTGCTTTTGTTTCTATGGTTGTGTAAATGTTGTTGTTGTTGTGTGTAAAGCTTACAGTTTACAGTTACATTTGTAAGGATCATAATTTGAGTGGCTGTTTTTCACGATGATTGTTTTTTATTTAACAAAATCCTTGTATATTTGTATGTGTGAATTGTTTTATATTTATAACGTGGAAACTAAAGTGGGTGTTGTTATATTATAAAGGGACTAGGACTATTTAAACATTTTTGTTGTAGTAAAAATGTTATGGTAACTAAGATTTTGAATTCAAAACAATTTTAAACATACATATGCTCATGAAGCTGGCAAAAACTTTGTTGTGATTTAAATAAATCACAGTAAATAAATCAGTTTTTAATTTAAGGTAAAATATAATATTACACAGTGGAAAAAATCGTTGGTTTATTAAAATTTTTTTTGGAAAAAAAAAGAAAGAAAGGAATAACTAAATTAAACATTTTTTAATATTAAAAATTGAGTTTGATTTGCTTTAATAGGACTTTTTGTGAAAGATATATTTTTACAAAATTTCTTGTTTAGTTAGCATTTTCTTTAAAATAATAATTTTAATAAAAAATAATGAATTTTTTAGGTTAAATTGTTAAATGAAAACTAATTTTTTTGAATAATTTTTTATATCATTTTTAGTAAAATAATGTATATATGTAAGTCTTTAGTAAATAATTATTTAATTAAAGCTGATCTGGTTTGATATTTTGAACTCTTAGCTTTTTGTAGAATTTTGTTTAATAAAAATCCTTTAAGATTTTAAAAAGATATTCGATATTTACTAAAATAAGTCATAATTAATATTAATCATACGGCACATGAAACTTTAAAAGACAAATTTTATTATTGAAAGAAATTAAGAAGCATTATGGAATTTTACCTATTTTAAGCAACAATATTTAATGTAGACGATCTTATCACTAGATTATAATAAAATAGATTTAAAATAAAACAGATTTAAAACCATTTCGATCATTAAATTACTCTGAGTTATAAAGAGATGTTTATTCTGGGCACTTTTAAGAGGACTCAGGTCTCATTTAAGTAATATTTTTTAATAATCATTTTATTATATTAATTAGAAAATTAATTATTTTTGTAATTATAATTTTAATTAAAATTAATTAATTATATTTTAATGAAATTATTAGCTATTTTTTAAATTTAAATTAAGTTCAGAAATAAGAATTTAATTTTTTTCTAATTTTGTTATAAAAGATTTTCTCATAGAGTTATTAAAAATATAATTATGAGAATGTAATTAGCATTTATGAGCTCTTAACTTTTTACTTTCTTTGGTCTTATTAAATTGTCTTAATAATTAGAAAAATTACAGGAGATTCTCCAAAATAACACATTAAGGAATTAGAAAAAATAAATTACAATAAATTTGTCAAATCAAATGGTTGTTTTCCAAAATCATTGACAATTAATGAAGAAAAATTGTTTATTATAACTTTCTTTGTTGTTATTTAAATGAAAAATTCTAACAAACTTATTTAAGTATGAACACAATAAATTCAGAGAAATTTATATTTTTATTATTTATTAATTAGTTTTATAAATTTCTGCAATATATTGTAAAATAATAAAGTTATATATAAATTCTATTGAATACTGATTTCTTAACATTTTGCTGGAATTTTCTTTATAAAAATCCATTTAGGTTTGAAAAAGTTAGATTTTATAAAATAAGTTATAATTAATATTAATCATACGTCAATTAAAATTAAAAAAAGAAAATGTATAATTACAAGAATTTATTTATATTTTTAAATTAAAATAAATATTTCCTTTAGTGACAACATGTAATTTTAAAGCTTTTATGGTAATTATAGCCTGTGAAAATTATTGGGAATGCAAAAAATTTTAGTTAATTGAAATAAGGACATTTTTTATATTTTAATTAAAGAAAAGAAATCTTAATAATATTTCATTTAAAGAAAAATAAATATTATTTCATTTATTATTATTAAATCATAGTTAGTTTCATTTTAGTTACATACTAAATAGTATAGTAAAAAATAATTATTTATTTTATTTATTCATTAATAATCAAAAAGCCTTGAAAGCCAATGCGATTACAGAGTAATATTTCCCAAAGTCTTCTACAAAATCTTCGATATTGAAGCTAATTGTAAATATTAAAAAATATACACCTTTAGCTTTTCTATGATATATGTTTCATGAAAACTATTTTATGTCTTCATGGATTAAGTTATAATTGTTTATAATTAATATTAATCATACGTCAGCATTAACCTTTTTAATTAAATCTTTAGTTAGAAATAAATAATGAAATATAACAATATTTGTGAGAATAATTTAAATATTCTTTTGTGAAGAAGAGTTAAGATATAAAAAAAATTTATATATTTTTTAAGGAAATATTAATAAAATAATAAAATTTATTTATTTAAATTTTAATAATTTACCTTAAGATTTTATCTACTCCAGCTTAGTGATTTGTATATTTTATAAAAATATGAACATTTAGCTTTTCTATGAAAGACGTCTTATGAAAATTACTTTACGTTGTGTTAGTTTTCATGAATTAAGTCATGATTAGTTATAATTAATATTAATCATACGCCACTGTTAACCTTTTTATTTGAATGTTAAGATAGAAATTTATACCGAAATATAGAAAATTTTATTTAGCAAATTTTGCCATAGTTAGCAATTTTTTTATATATTAAAAAAACACATGATTTTTTTTTATAAAATTTTATAAAACCAAAATATTAATAAAATACTAATAAAATGTATTGAACTAAATAATAATATTTTAACTGAAAGTAGCTTTCCTAAATATTTTATTTTGTTTAATATAATATATTACACTACTATAAAATCCTATATATTTTTTTTTTTTTTTTAATTTAAGCTAACAATTTTTATAAGTGTAGCCTTATTTTAAGCAACTTTATCGTTTCATTAATCCCATGATTATCATTTTTGATTTATTACACTTAAATCGCAGCCGTTTTGGTAGAAAATACTTAAAGCTTTTTTTTAACGAAAATTTGTTTTTGTTGTATATTTACCAAGAAAAACTGTCATATCAGTTAGAAAAGAAAATAAACTAAAAAACAACAACATTTACGTTATTAGTCCTGCTGTAAGCACAATTATGTGACTGACTATAAGAAGATATAAATACCTGCGTTTGTGATTATTTGTAGCTAAATTTACATATTTATAATGGTTTTTGGTTTTTTAAATACTAGAATTTCTATTAGACTTTTCTTATGTTATTTTAGTAGGGAGTTTAGTTTATTTATTTAATGTTTATCTTTTTCATAAAAATATTTAATATTTGTTATTTGTTTGTTTATTTTTAGAGGATATTTAAAAATTAAAGGAGAATGAAAAAAAATAAATTTTTGTCAGAAGAAGAAAGTTTGTGGGGTTTAAAGCTGCTGCTGTTCAAAGAATAATTAGCGGTGAGGTATAGCACCAAAGTTTCAGTATTCGCTGTCATATGGATAGTGGTAAATAGCTAAAATTTATCTTAGATTTTTCTAATACTCTGGGGTATTATTTCATTCATCTCCTTCATGTTTATTATTTGTCGATTTATTCCAATTATCAGGTGATACTCAATTGATTTGTTAAGAACACAATTCTTGTGTAATGACTATAATATGTTTGGCATATTTTTGCTTTCATATAAGCATGACATTTCATATTAGCTAGACTTTAAATATAACTATAACTATAGCTATGCTATATTTATTCAAGTGTGAAAACAATTTTATCAGACTTCAAATATCATTACCCTGTTTAAGGAAAAAATGAGGCAATTTAAAATGCATGCAATATTAGAATTATTTCCTTCTTTAACAATTTGCTTTTTATGTCAACATATGCTTCAGATTGGGGCAACTAAAGCAACAAAAATACAGGAACTTCAAGAGCTAAAAATTTTGCTTAAATGTTTGCATTTCATTTTATATTTCCTCATTCTATTGGAGCATATATCTGTTAGTAGAAATATATATTTTCCTTCCATCTCTCTCTCTCTCTCTTAGTATTTGTTAAAATATAATGTTTGTTTAGCAATTTAGTGAAAGTGTTGTGCTCATATAAATATCTGTTTAAAAAGGATGATGGTTGCTCGATTGGATGGTTGAATAAATGATGGGTTAGGTTATATGGTTGGTTTGTTGCCAGGATGATATGTAGAACAAATACAGACGGATGGACAGACATATATAAATATAGTAAAAATACTTTAAAAGGCAGAGAAACTGTTACAAACATATACCAATATATTTAGTAACAGGTATAAGTGTGGAAATAATTTTCTCTGTGATTAAGTAAAATATATACACATCTGTATGTAAATATTCAATAGAGCAGGATTTACAAAATTTATTTTATAGAAAATTTTCAGCAAAAATATTAGATTTTTATTTAAATAAAATACTAAAGATATAGACCCAGACGCGGCTCTAGCTCAAGCTTTTGGGGGAGGAAAATATAATGACTTTCACAAATATTTCCTTAAATTTTTTGATTTAGTACATATTTTTCATTATAATTTTTCATTTTGGGGATGGAAATTTCCCTTGGGTCCGCGCCTGTACAGACCTCAATGATCGTTTCAAGGAACAAATATGAATATCAAAATATTTTTTTCTTAAGTTTTATAAAGTTTTAAACTTAAGCTTACATAGTCAACAAATAACTCATTAATATTAAAATTAATTAAAATAAATAAAATATCCTCTATAATCCTCTAAATCAATAAAATTTATGAAATAAACTACTATTTTGACAAGGATTCCNNTTTTCTAGTCATATCCTACACTAACAAATAACTAATTGAAAATAATTTAAATAAATAAAATATCCACAAAAATCAATAATAACTACATTTAAGTCTTCAGTAATCATATATAAAGGTTTAATTATTTATAAAAAAATATGAAATAAACTACTATTTTGACAAGGATTCTTTAACATATCAATAGAAATATCCTTGTAAAATTTTTATTCTTGAATACTTCATGGTATTTAAATAAATAAAAATTACCAACAATTTAAATTATTTATATTTCCTTGAAAAAAAAAGGAATGCAGAAGTTAGAAAGTAAACGTTTTTTTTTTTATAAAATATTTACTCAACTAGACACGCAACATATTTAAACTTATTGATGAAAATAAAAGTCAAGAAGACAACACGAATATTGAAAATTATATCTAATAAATTATAACAATTTCTGTTGTAATATCAATGACTGACACAATATGGGAACGCACATACACCCACAGTCAAACACATAACATACAAGGAATAGCAAAGTGTATCCTTTTGCTTTGTGTCTACAAATATTCGAATAAAGTTATTGAAAGTATTTATAAATAATAAATTAAATAGCGTGACAATGAACATCATCAACTTACAAATACATTCATGTAAAAACAAATATATGTATGTGAAGTAATAGGGATTATTTGCAGTAGAGTTTAACTACATACATATATCCTTATTCCGGTATAATAATATGTATGAAGGCTAGTTTGTATAATAAATTGATCACAATTAATTTTAATAATCTATATATGTCCTTAAATTGAAATAAAAATCGTGCCAGATTTTATTAAGGAACTTTTAATTATATGACCTGTTATGTTTGTTTAAAATGTTAATATGAAAAGACAAGACAGATGGACAGACATTGCTATATCGTTAAAATAATCGTTATAATTTGTAATAGAATGCTAAGATTTTCTCTGTATATTATAAACATAAACACAAATAAATGATATTATTTTCAACTATTGTGAAATAAATTTTTGGGTATTGATTTGAGACACTTAACCACAAAGGGAAAGATCGTGAAATTTTTTATAAAAACATGTAACTTCGAAATTACTGCTCGGATCAAGTTTAATTGTATTGAAAAGTTGTAGATGAGGATTTAAACTTTAAAAACAAACATCTTGTAGTCACCCTGTGCTAATACGAGATAAGCTACAGGGTGTCTAAATTGACAACTTCTAGTATGTAAAAGTTTAAAAAAATCACATGATTGGAAGATGTGATTTTTTTAAAGGATTTTAATTTTAAATTTTTTTCTGTAAGGATTTAAACCATATAAAGTAGAAATAATACTACTCATCTATCTTATATTTTATTAATAGATGAATGCAAATGCTTGAATTTTGAATTTTATATTTTTTGCCTCGAATATATTACGCTGTCGGGAGTGAACATTTTTTTTTTAATATTGAGAAATTTAGAATATATTTGGTATTAATATAATAAAAAAAATCCGATTATATCCTTTCGTTTAGACATGAAACATTATTAAATACTGTACTCTGAAATTAGGATAAAAAATTGCTATTATTTTCAAAAATGCGTTACTATTTTTTCACTTCTTTCTTAATACTGTTTTAATAATGAAATCTTTTCCTTACACATTTAAAAAAACAGAACTCTTAAATGCTTAAAAAATAAATTTTAAATTGATTTAGGTTTGCACTCTACATCCAGCATAGGTAGATAATGGTGAATTTAAAAAAAAATATTTCATGTTCATCGATTAGTAAAAAATGTCACGTGAGCTTTTCTAAATTTACCGTTTTTAGAAAAGCTTTTTAGTTAAGAAACATATTGTTATCATTTTTACTCTTATCTCCTTTCCCTCCAGCTAAAAATGAATGCAGCAGGGTAAATTTTATGTAAAAATATATTTTTCAAATACTAATTTTACTATATTATAAATTGCACTAAAAAGTATATTATCGCAATATCTTCACTACTATTTCTTCACTGGAGTATAAATTAGAGATAAATATTTCACTGCTGCAAAAATTATTTAAAAAGCTTTATAAAATTTTTGACAATTAAAAAAAATCGTTATTAAATCTTAATTTAAAATTCTACAAACTCGAAGTAGTCAATTTTGATATTCTGTAGTTTAGCTTATGCTATCACAGGGTGAGTACTAGATAATTTTTCTGGAAGCTTACATGCTACCTATGCTATTTTTCCATACAATTTAATTTAATCCGATCAGTAGCTTAGGAGATAAATCTTTATTACACTGTCTTAATTAGTTAAAGAACATAATCATCAATCGAATGAAAGAAATTTTAGCTTGATTTTAGGAAACCTCTTCCAATTTCTTTAGAGTATATTAGAGTATTAACTCAAAGAGAATAATTTTTTTAATAAAGAAATATTTGAAATTTTATTTAAGTCTAAACATCCGATTAGAAGCTACCGATTTATTAAAAAAAATCATTTCTTCTCACTGTGTAGTTAACACAAAAGGATGTGTGGTAAAATGGTTTTATTTGTCTATGTATTTAAACATATTCTTCCTTTGTTATTAAGGATTTCCTCTTTTTTTCTACTTCTAACAACCCGTATTTACCTCTCAATTTTTTTTATACTCCTATATATATGTATTTAATATTTACATGTATGAGTATATGTGTAAAATATTTCAACAGAGTGTGTATTATTTACCAAGTTCATTGAATTCTTTATTGAAAGGTAAATACTTAAAAGAATTTACAAATACAAGCACATGTAAATCCACAAAAATTTGAAGTATCTACTAGTGGGTTTTGAGAGTAAAAATACTTGGGGAAAAAATACATACGTAGATACTTATGTAAAGCAAATTGTGGTTAAAATATATATCTATTGTTTGCAAATTTTCTTTCTATGCAAACACAACTTTAAGAATTATGTAGATATTTAGCTGGGATCTGCATATTTTAGTAATTGTTTCATATATGTATTTTTTTTCTTTTTTGTAAATATTTTTGAGACAGCAGGTTTTTATAATTTTTAAGATTAAAAGAAATAAGAAATTAATAATAATGAACATACACAAATTTATTTAATATACAAAAATAGTTCTTACAAAAATTTGTTAAAAAATATTAACATTAATAAGTAATAATAATAATAATAATAATAATAATAATAATAATAATAATAATAATAATAATAATAATAATAATAGCAGTAAAAGTAACAAAATTGAAAATAAAATAATTATAATCATTTATTTAATAAAAATATGTTTTATTTTTTTATAAAAATTTTGTGAATAATAGAAGTAAATTATAAATACTAATAAGTCATATTTTCTAGAATTTTTAAATTCACCAAAATATGCCTCTAAATTTATTTTGTATATCCCTGTCGTTATCACTACCACTATCATTCTTTCAATATCAATAAATGTCAAGGCTAATATATAAAAACAATATTTTTTCAGTGTATTTTATATGTAAATATTTCACTATTAGTTCTACATATAATTTCAAATAAAATGACATTTAATTATTACAAACCATCTCCCATGTACAGGAAATAAAGGAATTAAGGAAATAAAAAAATTATAATGAAAAAAGTAAATATCCTTGTATCCTTTTATTTATTAACTAACACATTAAGTAATCAATATTAACATATATTTCAATGTTTATTAGTTTGATTATCGACCATAAACTATTAATTACAAATAAATTGTTTTAAATTATTAAAATTAATTGAATGCTCGTCAATGCGCAGTGGATCCAAGCGAAAATATTTTGGTAATAAGATTGTATTCTAAAATATCGCTCGCATCTAATTAAAATGAATAAAAAAGTTGTAGAGGAGGACTTAAGCTTAAAAAAAAAAAAGAAAATATATTTTATAGTCACCCTGTAATAAGCAAAATAAGCTGCAGGGTAGCAAAGTTGAATCTGTTGACTACATGTTAAGATAAGTATTTTTTTGAAAAATTGTCAAAAATTGATTTGTAAAGCTTTTTAAATTATCTTTGCAAAAATAAAAGATTGATATCTAAAATTTAACTGAATAATTAAGGTGAGTAAGTTTAGCTTAGCTTAGTAATCGGACTTAATTTGTGGATGTTATGATTTTTTGAAACGTTTACATGCTTGAGATAGTTAATTTTAACACCCTGTAGCTTATTTCGTATGATTACAGGATGACTACAAGTTAATTTTTTTGAATGCTTAGGTCCTCCTCTATAACTCTTCCATACATTTTAATTCGATTCTAGCAATAGTTTAGAAGATACATATATATTACCAAAAATTTGCGTTCATTGCCACTGTGTAATTTTGAATGAAAAAAGGTCGGCATAGTCGGTCAAGTCCGTCGCTAAAAAATTGTTTTATATACAAATCTTTTTACTTATTTTTGAAATATTTTATAAAAGCATCATTTTCTTAAAAATGATATTAAAATAATTGACATAAATCTAAAGACTAAAAAGTAATAAATTAATAATTTTTTATCTTATGACAAAATAACTTAAGCCACTATAACTGCGGGACAACTTTGTGGAGCTAAAAATGTTTAGTGTGTATTTTTACCGTTTTTACTTATCTTTTTCTTTTTTACTTCCGTTTTCTGTTATGAAACTGAAAGTAAACAAGAGTAGATATATAAATCGTGTTACATATCATATGACATTGATTTTATTTTAAAGCTTTTTAAATAATAAAAATTGCATTTAATAGTTATTCCCCTTTATTAACTAGGAAGTATCCTGTTGTTCCACTTATTCATGCCACTGAAGTTGTGGAAAATTTTACTGTTTTAATATGAACACATACTTGTATGTAAAGCTAATATTCTAAAACCAGCTGAGGTATTTTATAATTTCCATATCTTTCCTTCTAGATACATAAACTCCTTAAACAGGTATATAAATCCTGTAGAATCTAACAAGAAAAAGAGTTTTCATTTAATACAGGAGAATTAGGATAATGAAAAGTGTTTAAGTTTGTATGTTTAAGTATTAGTTAGTTGTGTGGTTTTCATTTATATATATGAAAAGTTAGTGAAAGTAGATGAGTTTGTATGTGTGCTTTAGACACTTTTCATTTCTTTTGGTTTTTGTTATTCGTATTGTTGTTCATGCTCATGTTTTTCTCTAATATTTAACATGTAACCATGTTTTGGGTTACAAAACCTCAAAATGTAATTTAATGTTTTAAAAAAGGGGTTAACTGAAAATGAAGTTTTACAACAAAATTAAGTATAAAAACTAAGTTTTAATGACAAGTGTAAAATTAAATCTTGTTACTAGGAATTGAATTTTAGTTAAATTTTTCATATAAAGATTCAAAATAGAAAAAAATGTTCATTCCATTGTGCAATGGATTATTCGAATATTTTTTCCCCCTTCTAAGATCAAATTCGCAGATACTTTTTATTAAATAAAATAATAAATATATTTCTTATAAATATCTTTTTTAACCATTACTGATTATTCCATTATTAACTTGTTCTTGAGTTTTATTTAATTAAATTCCCAATTCATAAAAACTTTCTAACCACTAACTAATAAATTAATGTCTACTTTTCCTCCGCTCTTACAGATGGATGGCTGGCAAATGGATTCCCTTTAGCTGTCAATGTTGTCCAGCAGTAGGAATAGGGTAAGTTTTTTGTTTGCACTTTTCATTTATTTTTAATTGTAGAAAAAAACTTTGTATTTCTCCTTTTTATTTAAAGATATATAATGTAAAAAGTTAAAATTAGACATAATTTCAAATGCATGCGTTCAGACTAGATAAATTTAATTTCAAATATTTATTTTTTCTTTCTTAAAAGTGTTTTATTTTATAAGTTGTTTAAATATGCAAATTTCATTTATTTATTTATTTCTCATTGTATTTTTTGAACTTCAAAATAAATCTAAGTTTCCCTATACAAAATGACCTAGTGTGAACTCATTTAATATTTATTGTTTATATTTANNTAGTGTGAACACATTTAATATTTATTGTTTATATTTAGAAATACTGCCCCCCTTTTTCCCCTTGCATTTGTTTAACACTAAAGGAACTTACAAATGACTAGAATGCTTTTGAGTACCAATACAAGTGCAGTGTAGTCTAACTGCAGTTGCTACAGTTTTCTTGCTTTTCTCTTTATAAAGGTTGCCTTAAGGCATTTAAAACTAACAGTTTATTTTGCATTTACTGCAGAATTAGTACTAATGTAAGGAACATGTATATTACAGTATAAACATGTAAGTTTCTTTTTGAACAAAATACGTTTAAGTGTGTGTGTGTGTGAAAGTAGACTCATTTAAATGTATGTACTTTATAAAAGTAGCCTTAAAAGAAGACTTCTTTTGAGGGAAGTTTCATAAAAATATATAAATAATTCGCATTTTGGTTCTTTAACTATAGTTTTAACTTCAATTACATGATTTCTTTAACATATGAATCCCCCTTTATTTCAACTCCGTTTCTAATAGTAGCAATAGTAAGTTAGTTGTTATAACATGTTGTAAACTCTATATTTGCTTCTGGTTGCCTGCATGATTAGTAAAATCATGACTATAATTTTAATGTTGTAGTTTTTGAAGTTTATGATGACGACAACAAAAATGTCTTGTAATTGCTACTGTTTAACAACAACTACATAAATACAATTTACTAATTTTAGAATAACTTAAAGTAGCTGTATGGATTTTATTTGTTTCAGTTTCTTTAGGATTTTCTTTTATAAATTCGTTCACTTGTACTTTTAGTTATTGCGGACAAAATGTGCTCTTTAACAAAATTTCACACAAAAAGGACAGAATATTAGGAAAACAGAATCTAAGTAAAAATCTAAAATATATTATATATAGTTTTGACTTTCTAATTTTTCCCCTTTTTATTTTTATTACTAAATTAGAGTAGATTTAAAATTTTCTTAAAAACACTCTTAAAACCGTTTCACACACAACAATTTTTCTTGCCACAATTCTGTGTTTATAGGAGAGAGAGGAGAAGAGAATACTAAACTTTTATATTCCCTTTACCTCTATCGTCTTCAAAGTCAAAATTGCGGCAAGAAAAATTGCCATGTGTGAACCCTGACTTACATAACTTTTAGATACGGCTAACATTTATGGAGGTATTAAAATTATTTTCTAAAAAAAATTAAACAAGTTTTTTTTCAAAAAATCATTAAATTCTAAAAAATATCAAAAATTTCAATTTTTATTTTTTAGTCATAAAAATATATTTGTAACAAATAAAACAAAACACATTTCATTGAAATTAGTACTTAAATGATGATTTTATCGACAAATTAATGAATTTACTCATTAACAAATTAAAATAAAATAATATATATCGTCCACAAACCTTAGTTAAGTGGATTTAAATCAAATACATCCATTTAGCTTTTGTTTTAACAAACAGTAAACTAATTAATAATTGCACTAACTTATTAGCATTTGAAATTAATTCTGTTTTTTTCTTTCTGAATTTTTGACATCTGATTAAAATATCCCTTTCAAAAGTCATGAAGAAAAATTACTTTATTTCCAAAAAAAAAAAACCTCAACTTTGGTTAATTAACTTAAACTTTTGTTTCACTTTCATTTAACAACAATGAAGTTCAATGAATGAAAATTACTTAATTAATAGCCCCCTGATGTGAGACAAATAAATTTATATTATTAAAACGGACAAGGTACCCTTAACTTTCAAACAACAAAGAAAAACATGAAATTAGTACTTAAATGTCACCTTGTGAGTATTTACACAGCAACACCTATAATGATAGTTCACTCACAGTGAAAGTGTTTTCTAGATATAATAAGAGCAAGGGGAAACAATATTTAGATTAATCTTGAAAATACCACTAATGATTAGCTAGATTTATAAATGACTATAGAATTATTAAAGTAGAAGAGATTGGAATTAAAGAAATTTACGAAAATTTCGTTCATAGAATTTATAGGAAAAAATATTATCAGAAATTTTCTATAAAAAAAGAATTTTTTTATAAAAAAGGAAATCTTCTATAATAAAAGGAAATTTATCGAAAATTTCGTACAAAAAAGGAAAATTTATCAAAATTATCCTGCAAAAAAGGAAATTTATCGAAAATATTCTATGAAACGGAAAATTATCGAAATTTTTTTTAAGGAAAGGTTATGTATCGAAATTTTTTATAAAAATAAAATTTATCGAAAATTTCCTATAGAAAGTAAATTTATCGAAAATTTCCTATAGAAAGTAAATTTATCGAAAATTTCCTATAAAAAGGAAATTTATCGAAAATTTCCTATAAAAAGGATTTATTGAAAATTTCCTATAGAAAGTAATTTATCGAAATTTTCCTTATAGAAATAAATTTATCGAAAATTTCCATGTTATAGAAAGCTAATTTTATCGAAAATTTCCTATAGAAAGTTAAATTTATCGAAATTTCTCTATAGAAAGTAAATTTTTATCGAAAATTTCCTATAGGAAAGTAAATTTATTCGAAATTTCCTTTAAGAAGATAATTTATCGAAAATTTCTTATAAGAAGTAAATTTATCGAAAATTTCCTTAAGAAGGAAGTTTATCGGAACATTTCCTATAGAAGGAAATTTATCGAAAAATTTCCTATAAGAAGGAAAATTTATCGAAAAAATTTCCTATAGAAGGAAATTTATCGAATTCTATAGGAAGTAAATTTATCGCAAATTTCTTATAGAAAGTAAATTTATCGAAAATTTCCTAAAAAAGGATTGATCGAAAATTCCTATAAAAAGGAAATTTTGTTTGTTAAAATTTTACGAAAAAGGAAATTTCGAAAATTTTCCTACAGAAAGGAAAAAAAATTTATACCAAATTTCCTATAAAAATAAAATTTATTGAAAACTTTCGCTCTTTGTTTTATATTGATATATGTGTTTGCATATGCTGCCGTCAATTTACAATTTGTTATTTGTCATTGTCGGGGCATATCTTACATTGTGGTCTCCGTGTTATAATTGAATTTGATTAAAGTATACATTTTGTGTCAGTTGAGAAATTCAAATTTTTTTTTAAATTTTATTTCTTTTTGTTAATTGGCCTTTAGGTGTTGTTTTATTTGTTTTTTTTCTAGTTGCCTTTATTCTAAGCAGAAAACAGTTGAATTGTTTACTTTGTTTGCTCTTCCTTATTTTTCCATTTACGTTATTATTTGATTACAAATAAACTTTTTACGACAATCACAAACACTCAAACAATCTTTTTGAATTACACCTACAAAACTTTGTTTGAAAAATTTAGTGTTTTTAACTTTTAATGATAATCATTTAATTATTTAGAGATTTTTTAATTTTAAGATTGATTTTACTTTTTTGAATTTAAAAAAACATTTAAAAGTCTTAAAGTTAAATTACCAAATTTCTTAGAGTAACAAGTCTTTATATGGGTTTATTTTTTTGAAACTTTTAAATTATTTTATTTTATTTTATGTTTTTTTTTTTTCTTTTTTTTCAATTTGTGGCCTTTAAATATGTGGCTAAAAAATTTTTTCTCTAGTTTAAACTGGAAGAATTTTATTGTTCTCTAATAATAAAAGCGTGGGCAAAAGTTAAGAAATAATAGAAAGAAAGAAACTTTTATCATGGCGATAAAATAATTTTTCATAATAACTTTAATGGCAGTTTTATTATTTTTTCATTCTGCAAAGATTTTCTTTTTCCTCTAACAATAAAGAAAATTTTTGCTTGTTCATTTACCCCGGTTTTTTAGAAAGAATATGATTTTTTGTGTGTTTTTTATTTTGGTTTTGTTTGTTAGGCCAATGATATTTTTCATCTTTATTTTCTTTTATTATTCCTTTTGCAACAAACAAAACAAAATGGAAATGCTTTTTGCCCAAAAATGTACTTTTTGATAGTATTCTGCCAAAACGGATGTTAAAGATACGCCATTGTGAGACGAGTCTTAAAGCGTCTTATATTTAGTTATTAGGCCTGCCGCCTGATTATAAAATGAAATAGTTTTTATTTTATTTTTTTTTGTTTTTGTGAATTTGTTCAAATACTTTTTATTTGTTTCATTTTATACAAAATATAAATAGTTTAAAACAAATGTATAAGTGTTTGTTGGAAGGAAATTCTTAAAGTTTGACATAATTTCAAAATAATCAGCATGAAAATTTATAAAATATATAGAAAAAAAATATTTGATAAAATTTAAATTTAAATTTGATTTAGAATTCAATAGGAAAATTTAGCATAAATATAATTATAATTATTATTAATATATTTTTTAACAGAAAATTATAATTTTTTTGGTATTTTAATTTTAAAAAATTAAAAAAATTAAAGAAAAAATTTTGGTCCTGATTTGAAAATTCTTTATATAATTTAATTTTAAGACTAAAAAATACTCCAAAGTAGTTATTATTAATAAATTATATTTTATTTTGATTTTATTTTATTCTTTTTAATTATTTTTTTTTTAATATCATTTTTGTAAAGTTCTGCCTCAAATTTTTCCAGGCGCGGATCCACTCAAACTTTTGGGGAGGAATATGGGAAGTTTTCATAAATCCAATGTTAATTAATTAAAAATTTCATTTAAGGAATTTCTTTTTGGGAGGAAATTCCCTTCCCACCCAGTGGATCCGCGCCCTGCATTTCTAAAACCTTTTTACTAATGAACAATAATGATTTTCAAGACCAAACTGCTTAGAATCTTGACATAATCTTGTTTTGAATTCTTAATATTTAACTTTGAACTCCCTTGTCAACAACGAAATTTTTCTTTAGGACAAAAAATAATAAAATAAATAAAATGAAATATAATCCAAATTATCATATCAATTTATAACGAAAAAACTAAATTTTATTTTTTAACGTTTTAAAACGAACAAAATAAATTCTTATGGTTGTCTATTTGGCACAATTAATTTTCCTTTTCCCAACTCATTATTTACTTTAAATAATTTGTATTTCAGTTGAAAATATTAACTGCTATAACGAGTTAAATGGAAATGTTAAATATATCTTTATTACTTGTATTCTTAGAAAATCTCTTAAAGTAATTTCCTTATCTTATTTGTAATGAAACTATTTAAATTCAAGATGAATATAAAACCTTAACTTGTTTATTCAAAAAAATATGAAAAAATTTTAAATTCTATTTATGAGTTTTAAAATATGTCATATTTCATATTAAATTCTTCCTTCTCAACTACTACTTTAAAACATATTTTTTTTAAAGGAAAAATTTGTATTTTATATTTTCTTAAATATATGTAAATAATAATTCATTTCTCATGTAAAATAAACAAGCAAATCTAATGAGGATCAAAAAAAAAATTAAGAAATGTTATGTATAAATTTTTCTGAGGTATTTCTTCTGGTACATATTGACAAAAAGGATAATGCAAAAATATATTTAAAAGAAGACTGACATTTAACTATAAATGAAAATTTTTAATATATTTAAAAGTTTTGTATTTAAAAAGCAGATAATAGCTATAGAAAAAAACTAGTAGAATATAAACAAAAATTTAAGTAAAAAAAAGAAACAATTTGGTTATTTTTATAAGCAAATTTGAGCCTTTTTAAAAATAAATCTTATCAACTACGAAGATAGTAAATATTATAAAGATAATTTAAAGAATCTTATTATAAAATTTATTTTTAATAATTTAAAATTAATTTTTCTTTTTAATACCTTTAAAGGCATTACAAATTCATCTTAAATTTTTACTCTATTGAAGTAAGGCTTGAGCGTCCTTTCGTTTCAACATTAAGTTAAAGGGTTGAAAAGAAGCTTAAACGCAAATATGTTCTATCAGTTATTTTATATTAGTAATAAGCCAAGAAGTATTTTTGGATTTTTATGATATTTTGAGGAATTTTAATGTCTGTCCTTCTGTCCAACTGTTTTGAATCATTTTCTGTAAATTTTAAAATCATTCATTTTGTTAACCATAAATGTATCATATTCTTTTTTAATATTATTTTATCGGCTAATAAAAATTAAAAGTATTGAATAGTTGTAAATCACAACAATCTCAATTACAAGACTCATTTTTTTTATTAATTTGCTAATATCAGTCTGTCCTTCTGTCTACACTGTTACCAAAAATTTTTGAAATTAAAATGTAAAAAATGAAGATTTAGGTTTAAAAAAAAACATTCATTGAAAAAATACTTAAGTTAACTTTTATAGTTTTCATTTCCAGCTTCTTGATATCTCTAAGTTTTATGAATTAATTTGTGATGATTTTCAATGATACACGTAAAAAATAAAACTTTTTTTTTTAATTACCCATATATCTATCAGAAAAAATTAAAAAATAAAAATAAAATATTTTTTGAGTTAAAAAATAGGAGTCAAAATATTATATATTTTGGTTATTTTTTGAGATACAAATAAAGCAAATATAAAACATTAAATCAATAAAAGATTTTATTATATAATAAAACATACATAAATCGAAGAAACAAACCGGTCCCTGATTAAGCTATATCAACCGACACATATAAGGACAGAAGATGGGACAGGGCGAAGGCCTTTCATTCTGATTACGCCCTACTTACCAATCTTAAATGTTCTTTATCTAAAGTATCAATTTTGTTCTATTCCTCATAAATTTAAAATTTTATCTCCATATTCATATGTATTAATGTTTAAATAATAATAAAAATGATTTTAAAATTTTATTAAATTTACAAATTTTTTCCGTTAAAAATTCATTTATTTTTCACTTTTTTGGAAGTAATTATTAAAAACTTCCAAAAACTTTTAAAATATGCACTTTGTTCCACTTTTGAAGTTGTAAAAATGTTCTCTTTTTGAAGTACTTCCACGTTTTTTGCTGGGTACTAATACATAATTATTGCATGAGCTTATGCAGTATGTGTCTATGGGTTGCTTAAGTATTCTCAATAAAATAAAAACTGAAAATCTTATTTTAAAATTTAAAATAATATTTAAAAAATTAGCCCGGGTTCAGACACAGCATTTTTTTTTTTTTTGCCGCAATTCTGAGTTTATAGGTGAGAGAGGAGAAGAGAAAACTAAACTTTTACATTTTTTTTACCCCTCTCTTCTACAAAGTCAGAATTGCTGCAAGAAAAATTGCTGTGTGTGAACCCTGACTTAGTTTCAAAAAAGCTTTATAGTAAGAAGCTTTTATAGTTAGGCTGATAAATTTTATTACAACAGCAATTTTCATGACAATTGCTGTACAAAAGAAAGCTTAGAAATATTTTGATAAGCCCACTAATAGCCTACTATATTAATTGTTCAAATTTCTCTGAACCATGATCAATAAAATTAAGTTTTGAACGAAAGCTTTTAATTTTTTTATTAAAAAAAAAAATAAGAACAAAAAGAGATAAAAGCAGATTTTTTATTGAAATTTTGAAAATAATAAAGATCAACTCATCCTACAAGAAAAAAATTAGAAAAGTTTCCACTTTTTTTACCAAAGAGCCAAAATCTCAAAATATACTTAACAAATTTACTTCCTTCATTGCAATCGTTACTCTGTCGTTATAAAAGGTGTCCATTAGAAAATACTTTTTGGATGATTACCTTACATATGAAGGTATTTAACTAAAATAGTTTTATGTTGATCTCAGCTTAGTGATTTGAGAATTTAACTAAAAAGTTATAAAAAAATATTGTAATTGAGAGACCCTTGCCACAAATATCTTTTGGCTTGCATTTCAGGAACTTATATTAAGATTTACTTTGAGAATATTAAACGAGAGAAGAAGGTATAGTCGGTCAAGTCTGACCATATGATACCCTACACTATTGCCTATGTGTACCAAAATTCGGGAAGAGGCCAATTATGGACCTATACTTTTATTAAGTGAAAAATACAAAATACTAATACAG
>MINK01177369.1:0-13714 GCA_001735545.1 Phormia regina
TAAGGTACTTTTTTGCATAAGCGAGATATTTAACATTAACGTCGATCTACCGATTAATGCATGGGTTGAGTTTTTAATGATCATTGTTATTTTTGAGAATTGCAGGAATGACAATTCTGAGTAAAAGTATTGCAATCAAAACAAAGAACGATAAACATCAGAAAGAACACAAAATGAGTGCATAAGTATGTATGTAGCAATACGTTGATACTCTACTTTTTCAGATCAATTAAAGCATGTGACTTGATCATGAAAAATTTTTTAAAGTAATTATATCTAGTTAATTAAAAAAATAGTTTTGAATAATGAAAATAATGTTATTACCAAAAATCTGGATAATTTGTCGAGTTTGTTTGAAACAACAAGAGGAAATGTTCAATATATTCGATGATAAGGTTATTAAAAGTGTTTGGACTATACTTAGGGATTGTGGTGGAGTGCCGGTAAGTTTTCTTATACAAATTAGATGACTTAATTTTGTAGTCTTTAAAAGTTTATCATTTAAGCCTTGTTTTGTGATTAGAATAAATTTATATTTTTGGTTATATATGAACAATTGAATGTAATCGTATATAACCTCACTTTTTTATTCATTCATATTTGTGTTTTTTTTTTTAATTTATACTTATACTTTGTTTTAGGTTAGAAAGAATGATGATCTACCGGATAAGATCTGTGAAACATGTTTAAAGAAACTATGGAAGGCTAGCTCCTTTCGTTCGGAATGTCAACGTGGCCACCGTGAACTTGTTCAAATGCTAATGGAAAGAAAAATTAATATGTATGAGCTAGATTTAGAGGACGAAAAAAAGTTTTGTTGCTCCGAAATTATTTCGGTAAGATTTTAATTAAAGAAATCGTTTAAATCTTAAAAATTTAAGGATAAAATTACAAACGGAATGGAAAACTTACATATACCCTGTGTAAAAGTTATAAATTTTGATAAGGATTGAAGGATCTCTTTTAAAATTCGTTAAACCGGCATGATGATAATACACATATGTACAATGTATAGATACTATATAGATTCTATATAAGACTAGCACCAGGAAATCTAGAAATCTTATATGGACCATTATGAAAAATTGTAAGCTTTAAGCCTTAAAAATACTAATAATAAATAAAAAATATTATTTTCTTCGACCTAAACTAAAAAAGGTAACCTACATGAACCAGGAAAGACCACTTATACATTATTTTTTTAGATTCAAGTCCGAAATTATTTTTTGTCAAACCAAAACAAAAAAAAAATAGATGTGATCAATTTTTCAAATTCTATCCTCTACTCCCAGAACTGCCAGGGGGTGTACTTCTCCAATTCAACTCGAAAACATATCTGCTCTGATCATGTGATATCTCGAACGCTTCACAAGTTTAAAATTATTGAATTGATTGAATTGAATTGTATTTTTCTACCCAACATCAAAAAGATTCTAGAGCTCGGGGGGACTCCATAGGTCCCCACAAATAATTATTTATTTATTTATTTATTTATTTATTTATTTATTTATTTATTTATTTATTTTTATAATCTAGTCTTCGGCTATTATCTGTTAGGGAAACCAAAAAATGCAATTGCATGTTTTTTCCTAGACGTTGAATGAAGCCATTGATAAAATATTAAAACGTTTCACAGCATTTTGACATAGATTTGTTAGGGCATATTTTTGCATATTTCATCCTTAACGGCATATTTTTCCATTTTACAATTTCAGTGCATTTTTATGTAGCATATTTTGTTATTTTTAGAGCATATTTAACGCTTTTAGAGCATGTTTTGACTTTTTAAGAATAATCTCATTTTAAAAATTTAATTTTATAAAAAATTAGAAAACAAAAAAATCAAAAAATAAATTAAAAAAAGTTAAATTTTAAAATTATTTTTAATGGATACCATTTAATCATTAAGAAGAATTTCTTGTAGCAACAAGACTGAATATCGGGGCTTTCACACGGCAATTTTTCTTGCAGCAATTCTGACTTTATAAACGAGAGAAGTAAAGAAAATGTAAAAGTTTAATATTCTCTTCTATTACTCAGAATTGCGACAAGAAAAATTACGGTTTTACACGTGCAATTATACGTTGTAAAAACAATATTTTTAGTTGAAAGCATATAGAGCCCTAATCGCGAAAATGTAGTAAAAGCTTAAATGCCACTTGTTATGTTGATGAAATTTTGACAGATACTCTAAATTACACATTTTTTTCATTAAAACACGAATTTCGAAAATGTTGCCGGTTACGATATTTGAGCGGTCGGGGATCAATATAATAATTTCGATAAAAAATTATGAACAGATATTTGTTTTTAAGTGCATAATTTCTAGTTTTTATAGCATATTTTTCCATTTTTTACTGCATATTTAATGCGCATAAAACTCATTTTTTTTTTAGAACATATAATGATTTCTCTGATAATATAGGTATAATAGCTAAAGAAAAATGTTATGGGCAAAATACTACAAACACATGTGTCATTGTAACATCAGTTCATACTTTTCTAAAATTATCCCTTAAACAAAATCATACGTGATAACCCAATTTCGTACGAATATTAATATTAAAAATTTCCGTGACCTGCCCACTTCACATATAAGATGCAACATCAACGAAATTTTGTATAAATAATATAAATATAAATATAAAGTGAAATTTTAAAAAGTTGCAAGTGGCATGTATATAGATTCAGCCAAGCCGAATATAACATTCTGACTTGTTTTTTTTTTACCAAAAGGACAATAAAAAAATGATGTTTTTTTACAATATGACCCCTAAGAATTATATCGAAATGGGGGTTTCCTTCCTTTTTATCCAACTTTAGAAATGGTATCTTAAATAAAATAAAAAAATTCTAATAAATTTTCTTCTTTAAAATTTTCCACATTCTTTCAAAACGAGAACAACATTAACCTTAATAATCAATTAAATTTTTCTTTCATTAGATTTCTGATACAACCAATGAATATCCAGCTTCCAGTCCTACATTAATACCACAATCCCAAACTTCTAATACACCAACCATTAAAGACGATACCATAGCTACCATAAGTAATGATCAGAATTCCATTGAAAATGAAACCAAAAACCATAATAACATTAAACAATATAATGAAGAAAAATTTCCAGAAGAACCTACAAAACTAACTAGAAAAAAAGAACCAATTGTATTGTTATTGAAATTGAAAAATATAGCGCAGTTGAAAAATCAAACGAAAACAATTACAAAGGATGCACCTATAGAAACTGAACGTAAACAAAGAACAAAGAAACTAAAGGCAGCAAAACTAGGATCCTCATCCTCCTCATCATCCTCATCATCCTCCTCATCATCATCATCAACATCATCAGTATCAAATAAAGCGGAAACTAAATTAAATGAAAAGGGAATATTGAAAACTACAACAGTAAAAGCAAAATTTCCAACAGATAAAGAAACTAAATTGAAGAAATCAAAATCTAAAAATATCAAGAATTTAATTAAAGAAAAAACTAAGTTTTCCTGTAAAATATGTAAGAAAAGTTACAAGACTTATATACTTCTAAGACATCACAACTATACCCATAATAGGCCTCATCAATGCAAGTATGTTGGAAAATATTTTAACATTTAAATTTAATGAATATTTTTTAGCTACTATTTTTTTTCCTTTTTAGAATTTGTAAAAAACGTTTCAGTCAGATACAATCGTTTTTAAGTCATACTAATTCGCATAATGGATTAAAGCCATATTCTTGTAGATTTTGTAATAAAACATTTGCTGATATTTCCAATCGTAATAGTCATGAAAGGTAAATATTTATAATGTATAAAAGTTATAACTAATTAATTAATTAAATTACATGCATGATGTAATGGTGATCTGAATCTATAAATTACATTACACATTCGCCAAGGCTTTAGTTATCAGGATAAACTATTTTATAAAGAAATTATTGAGGTTATATCGCTTAGTGATATAACTGTCGAAAATGATTTACCTAATTTAAGTTATGTCAAAACATGGAGTCAGTGATTCCATGATTTGACAAGGAATCACTAACTTCGAAATTCTTTAAAAATATAATAAACTATCATATGAAATGAAAAACCATAATGTCCCCTAATAAATTTTTATTAGCTTAGATCCATGTATCTAAATTAAAAATTATAGAAAATTTATAAAGTAAACAAAATCTTCTCTTATGAATTCACATTCATTAAGGACTACATCAAAACAAAAAATACTATTAGAAGAACAAAAAAGTACCATAAAGACCGCTCTTTTGAATTTTTTCCCATATTGGACCATGTGCATAATTTAATTTCATGTTTCTAGGTTAATATTACAGGTAATTTAAAAAAGTACTATTAGAAGAATAAAAAAAGTACCACAAAGTCCCCTGTTATGCATTCTCATTCACTTAGGACCACATAACCCTAATATCATATTTCTATATACATAATTATAGAAATTTCAAAAAAAATACCATTAAAATAACAAAAAAAGTACCCTTCTTAGCGATTCCTAATTTCATTTCAACTACATAACCTTAATTTCATGTTTCTATGTTCATAATTTTAGAAAATTCAAAAGGTACCATTCAAATAACAAAAAAGTACCACAAAGACCCCTCTTATGAATTCTGATTAACTAAGGATCACATATCCCAAATTTCATGTTTCTAAGTTCATAATTATAGAAATTTCAAAAAATTAACATTAAAATAACAAAAAAGTACCACAAAGTCTTCTTAGCGATTCCTAATTTCATGTTCATAACTATAGAAAATTCAAAAAGTACCATTAGAATTCCTTTGTGAATTCCTTCCAACATCGGACCATGCGTATTTAATTTCATGTTTCTGAGTTAAATATTACAGAAATGTAACATTATTCAAAATGTACCATTAGAAAAACAAAAAGTACCAAAAAATCCCTCCTCTTGATATCTTACTCATAGGACCATATAAGTTTATTCTTGTGAATTCTTATCCACATAGGACTACATTTACTCAATCTTTAAATGTAATTGAAAATTCATTATTAATTTTGAATGAAATGTAATTTTCCGCCTTTACCCCTTTTTGGTACTTTTTTCACTCATCGAAGTATCAAAAATTCTATTCCAATAAATTCCTCAATTGTAGTAATATCCCACATTAAAATCCTCATTTGAACATTTCAATAAATATAAAAATATCTTTTATGAAAAAAGTACCAAATATAGGTACGATTTTGTATATCTTAAGTCATGAATACGATATAAATTTTATCTGTATGTTCATATGGTGCCAAAAAAAGTTATGTTTAAATCGGCTCAAATAGTGATTCTGAGTCGAACGGTATACTTAAAGGTGGGGGTATAACGTATAACGAAAAAATAGATATAGTCGGTCGGGACCGACATTTATCTATGGTGTAGAATGTCTTATAGTCGGTATTGACCGACTGACTACACCCTTATTAATTGCTAATATATTAATATACACATCTAATGTTTTTCAGAACAAAACACACAAATGAACAGTTTAAGTGCGAAAAATGTAATAAAACTTTTAGATTTCTCCCACTGCTGCGGAAACATACCCAAGCTCATAGACCGAAAAAGTAAGTATAACTATATAATTTCGAATAGGAAACTATTAAATTCAATATTTTCTTTTAGTACGAGTTTGTGTAGATAATATCACCACTTTTAGAATTTTCAATATCAAATAACCTGACTTTTTGGACTTCGAGGCTTTAAAAATTTTTATATCGAATGCCAATTTAAGTTTTTTTAATGTAATTAGAAAGAAATCACTTTTTTGTAATAACCCTCGACAGCCGATATTTTGTAAAAAATCTAAAAAATGGTGTAACTACGCTGAAAAAATGAATGTGGTACAATAAATGAAATTCATTAATTTTTTTCCATGAATTTATTAAATTAATGTAAAAATTCATAGCTCTAATGAAAAGATTCATTAAAATTCAATGAAAAAAATAATTGGCATTTCCGACTATAAACATTTTTTAAACATCGCAAAGGTCCGAAAAAAAGTTCAGGTTATGTATATGAAATTCCTACACAAAAGAAAAAAATTAATAGTATTCATCGAAATTAATAGATACTACTCGTCCTAACTTATTCAATAAAATCATTATAATTCGTAATTTCTATATTAAAACCAACCAATTTCCTTTCTTTTTGTAAACTACAGATATAAATATAAATGTATATTTTAATGAATTAGGTACATAAATGAAATCTTCATTACATTGAAACAAAATACTTAAATTATTCCTTAAAAAATATAATAGTTAATTGATTAATATTTAGTAACATAAATTCGTTACAATATACATATATTATTTTAATTTAATACAGAAGCATTACACCAATGCACAAAATTATTGTGGAATTCAATGAACATTATTTCATTAAATTACCTTAAAATAAATTACTTTCTAACGGGCAAATAATATTAAAATAAAAACCCAAAATACAAAGCCAATTATTTTCAATGTCACGTTTTTCATTTTGCGTTCATTTTACCATGTTCATTGAATTATTGTACTGTTTCATTTGCAATTTTATTTATTTCTATTTAATGAAGCGTTTTCTAGTGATTAAAATTTTTAATACATTGTTTTATATGAAACCTATATTACAAATTCATATGTAAACAATTAACATTGTATTTATATACCTTTTTTGATGCTTACCAGTGTATCTAACGTATCTTATACTTACAAAACTAATATCCCTGCTAATTATTCGAAGTGTATCTTTATTTTTATCTGTGTGTTTAATGTTATTGTTAATTAAAGACGTTCCCTCAAAATTATTTTAAAATCTTATCTTTAATTCCCTAGCAGCGACTGGTATATCTGGCTAAAAAAACGCTCAACTTTTTTTTTTTTTTTGTTTCTTTAATTGCGAAAAATACTTTTTAAAATTTTCACCTGTTAGATTTTGTTCAATAGCAGACTTTTAACGCGAACAAAAAATTTCCGAACTTTTTTTGTGAAAAAAAAATTGTCAATCGCTGTTTGGGAACTGAATGTCATTTTTTAAATAATGTTTTACATTTATTTTACATCATATTTTATTATGGTGCATTTGAAACACATGATAGACAGCAGGGACTCTACGCAACACAAATTGCTGGTTGTGCTTGCCAGTTCGTCAGCCGTGTGGTTTATGCCTACTGATATTATTTTAAACACTATAGCTACAAAGTAATCCTAAAGTTGACATTTTCTGATAATTATTAATAATACACTGCTACATAAAGGACAAGCACAATATAAGTTTTGTATTTCTACTACGCATTTAGCGGTATATTTCTTAACCTTCTTGGAACTTGTTGACGCCATTCTAAAAATGACTATGGCCTCTAAAATATTTCTTTTTTTTGGTGGCAGACTTAACCAAAAAGAAATAAAACCAATTAATAAATATTAAATCAGCTGTTTCTTGTTGATATGATTTATAATTCAGTGGTGTCACTTTATCGTTTTTCTGTTTTTACTTTAATAAAAAATAACCGTATAAGATTTCAAATTAAGATCTTAAACTTTTATTTTGAGTAAAAATATATACGTTGTAATAATTTACGTAACTCTTATTAATTTAATCTTCATATGATTATCAGAACTCTCTTTCTCAATAAAGTATAACAAAATATATTATATTTATTAAGCATTAAATTTTTTTTTATATAGCAATACTTGTTATTCCGTTTCGAGCCTGTGTGTTGATAAAAATAGAAATTAGCTTTAATTCGACTGTAGCGTGCAAAAGCAGTCGATGCTGGTCGTGTTAGCTGTGCTTGTCAGACATAAAGAATCGTCTTCATATAAATCGTACTTGTATTTTATTTTTGCACCAGATCATGCAGTATGGTATAATGTCTGCTCGTTTCTCAAATGTTGTTCAATGCATGGACATTTGTAATTATTTACTAATACAAAATAAATTTTATTTTATTTAGATGTTTAATTTGCAATCAAAGACTTTGCTTACATTTCAAATCGCGTACCGTGTGCATCTATCAAACGTAAACATTTAAAATTATTAAATTATAATAAATATTGAAATGAAGTTAACGAGCATATTTGGAATAAGAATGTTCATAATTATTTGCTAAAATGGTATTTTAAAACATTTTAAATTTAAATTTTTTGTATATAAATTATAAATTATCTATATTGAATTTTTTATATACATGATTATTGTAAAATTAAGCATGCAATTTATGTTCTATTAAATTGATTAATACTTGATTAAAATTTATTCGCTAAAAAAAAAATTTTATTTTTTTTTTTACAATTTTACAATAAATCCTTTTGATATTTTAAGAATTTTTTTTCATATCTAATATCATTCTCTTGCGAACGCCTACAAAAAATTAGTTACTCTTTGAACAAATTCATTTATTTAATATACTTTTATGAGTTTCTATGTTCAACACATTTATTTGATTATTGAACATAGATATGGAGCCTTAACAAAAAACTCTCGAAGCACAGATTTCAATTGGAGGGTACGTTTCTCTTACTAAGATTTTATCGTCAATGTCTGCTGGAGCTGCCTTGCTATTGAGATGGCTATTCGACCTGAGCACGTGCATAGGATAATATGAAAGAGTCGGTATTTTTTTTTTTTATTCTTTCACAGCATTCCAAGGCGCTCGGCTATTGGCACTTACCAGGACAAAACACAACAATAATTATATCGCACGGAGAATCCTCAACAAAATATCGATCACAGCCATCTGAACGATTTTTAACATCAATTATATTCCAGCGTCATCATCTTGACATTTGAATGAACCAATATCCAAAGTCGACAAACAGCTAGAGAATGCTCGCAGACCGCGGCACCCTTACCACGTTCCTGGGCCACTACCAGAGACGCTATATAACCGCTAATGAATCCATTACTTCGGGGTGAATTGCGGAATATAATCTTTGTGGAGCGGACCTCCAATGCAGGTATCAATTATGGACAGACTGTTTGCCGCAGTACGACCAAATGGACCTTGGTTTTACTTTGACAAAGGACTGACGTTTTCAAGCGCTTTACTGACTCTGAGATATGGCCAATCGAATCATTGCGGCATACATCACATACACAAAAAAAAAAACTCTTCACAGATGGTCATTAGGACATTCGAGAAAACTTGCTTGATTATTGTGCGTCCCTGAAAATGTCCCACACATCATTTTTTCCTGTATTCAATCACCCAGTCATCGCGATAAAAGTTTCTAAAACTGATAGGTCATTGGGCAGATGTCCATGCTTTTTCTTCAACTTAGAAAGCCATTAATTTATTTCTGTTGAGATTTAATAATGTGAAACGCCATTGGGCATCGTTGGCATTATGTGTTACATTAAACAAGGCCATATAAATCCTCAGCCGCCCAGACTAGTAATCTTAAAAAACAAACAAACAACAATTAAAAAAAACTGAATTTTGAAATTAAATTGACTCAAAAGGCCACACGTACTACCAATTGTTTTTTGTTTTCAATGAACATTTGTTTACTCATACATTCTTAGACTTAGGTTTTTTGACAATCACGACTTTAGGTTTTTGAAAACTTGAATTTCCTATACTCCTATTGTTATAATCTTATGGCCAAACAATCTGAAAATATTTGCCTATTTTATTTTAAACTTAAAATGTTTTTTAAATTTTATCTAATTCAGAACTTTAAAAATTTTAAGAAATATGACATAAATCTGTTATTATTTTCGTACATTTCGATATTGAAAGGATTTTTGAATTAGATAGTCATTTAAAGCAACAATTTATTTTTATGTTCCGCAAATCATTTTTCTCGATAATAAGAGAAGTCCAATTCCGCCCCTGCCAAATATGTTAAACTAATCTTGTTTTTCACATGGATGTTAACCGTATTCATCTCTGTTATTATATTCGGATCATTAAAGTAGCTTTACCAAGATATATATTTTTGCGATAATATTTACTTTGCGCGATTTTAATTTTTTGTTGAATACATCAATAAATTTTCTTTTTACTAAAAATAAAATATTATTTTAATTTGAAAATAACTTCAGGCATCCAGCATCTTAATATTACCGAAAACCTCGTATATTAATTTGGGCTTTTTATAAAAAATATGCGTATAAAAATTTGGATTGGTCCGGGCTTCCGTCCGTTCTTGGTTGGCTGCGCTGGGCATGGTCCACTGTAAAGCTTTCGTTGCGCACAGTACCAGCTTCGCAATCTTTTAGAGATCATACTTTGGATGCAAAAAACTGGTACATTGTCGACTTTTTTTTTGGCACAAGGACGGCAAGGCCCTATTTGATTTCTGCGTCCATGATCGGCCCATTTTCTTCACCTAGCCCCATACATAATGTTCTCCCGGAAAATAGAGTTTTCTAACCACTCAAACATACCTTAAAAATTGATCATATTTTATTTGAAATTGTAACATTAAAATGTTAGCATAGATCTATTTGCAAAATTTTCATTCAAGCCATCGAAAAGAAAAATTTTTTAAAAAAAAAAATTTTTTTTTTTTTTTTTTTTGCATTTTCTAAAAGACCGGACTTCAAAAAAACATATAAAAGTTTTTTTTTTTTTTTTGAAAAGTTATGAAGAATTACCCTACATTCATTAGCGTTCAAAAATAGTAAATTTTTGGTTGAAAATGAAAAATTCTAACTTTTCAGTTGGTAAAAACAATTGCTTGCTGTTTTTCACACATTTGAGAATGAAATTAGAGATTTTAATGTGTTCTTAAAGGTTTTGCCAAAAATGATGCCAACCTATTGTTAAATTTAATAACACGTGGCGATTTTCCGAAAATTCCCATATTTTTAATAATAAAAATTTTGACCTTTAAAAATATATAATAAAATTGTATTTATTTTTGTGATTTTAATCTTAATCAAATCCTTATTAAATATTTTATAATATGTGCAAAAATTCTTTTGATACCTATAAGCATTTAGTTCAAATTTCAAGTGTAAAATTTATAAAACATAATTTTAATTTTATTTCATGTTACGTTTGAAACGGCCTTACCGCACTGTCTTACCAAAACTGCATTACCAAAATATTGAAGGNNATCTTGTTGATTTGAAATAGATTTACAAGAAGCTTTATAAATTTAAAATAGTCATGAAATATAAGATTTAAGCATTTTTAAAATATTTTGGTTCCAATTTATGTAATATATTTTGTCATGTTGATTTTGATACGGCTTTACCGCACCGTCTTATCTCACTGCATTACCAAAAAATGGAAGAAAACATGAAAATTTAAATTTTTGTTCTGCTTATTTGAAATTAATTTAATAGAAGCTTTATTAACACAAAATAATCATATTATATATCATTTTAAAGCAAATTGAGTCTTCTTTAAAATTATGTAAAATAATTTTACTATTTTAAACTTTTTATTACACTTTTATTAAAATAAAAAAAATAAATACAAATTATCTATTAATAAAAAACAATATATTTATTGAGTCCAATAATAAACGAGTTTGGATTTGAAAATTAAACAAACAACATCTTTATTGATTTGGAATAGAAAATATCTCAATATATTTATTGAGTCCAATAATAAACGATTTTGGATTTGAAAATAAAACAAACAACATCTTTATTGATTTGGAATAGAAAATATCTCAATTCTTTTAAACAATTTTAAAAATACATTTTTTATTTACCGATAAATTTTAAAAACAAAATGTAAATATTATAATATTGATATAATCCTTTTCTGAATTAAACCATTTTTGACTTCTTTTACCCCAAAGTTGTTTTAACAAATTATATTTTACTAATAATAATTAATATTTTATATTTTAGCAGCTTAACTTAACCTTTATTTTATCCCTAAAAATAGACAATAATCCGATTAATAAATAATATTAATGATGATTTTTTTCTCTAATCAAATACATTTTTTTAAAGTTCAAATAAAATTTGTAACAAAATATATATTCTTTTTTAAATTTTCAATATTTCTGAGACATTTTTAAATAGCTTTAACTTTTTTGTGTATTTATTTTTATTTGCTTTATCTTAAACAAAATTTAATATTTATTAAAATAAAACATTTATTATATAAATACATTATCATGTATTTAAAAAAAATTACTACTGACACTGGTACAGTAAAAGCCAATACAAGCAGACATTATTTAAATTTTTTAACAAAGAGAAAAATTCATGTAGAAAACAAATTATTCAATTAAATTAAATCGTTTATTAATTTTTAACATATTTTTTTATTTATCTTATATGTTGTTTTAAAAAAATTCATTTACATATTGATTTCACTGTATTCTTTAAAATCCTCTACGTCTGCTACAACTTGCCCATATTTATAAAAAGTTTTTGCAAAATGTTTTTAAATATATACACATATACATAAACATTTATATATCGTTGTGTTGGTAATTTTATAAACACAACATTAAAAGGTATGACAACAATCAATATTTAACAACTTTTTAAACAAAAGCGTAGTAACTTTTTGATTCATATAAGATCTCAAAACCCTAGAATATTTCTGCTAGACTTATGTATTAAATGCAAAAGAAAAACAGTTAGCTACGCTTATGTTTTTAAGGTTTATATTTTATGTATGAGAGCATGTTAATTTCATATACATATGTGAGTGTAAAATTAATAAGAAAAAAAAGATTTAATAAAAAAATGGATGAATACAATTAATTGTTTTTACTACAAACTATTGGAAGATATTAACGTCCATAATTATAAGATGTTTAAGTAAAACTTTGGTTACAATAATAGAGCTTTTAAAGCACGTACTATTTAAAATGATTAAGAGGTTTTGTTTTCTAAAGAACCTATTTTCAAATGTTATAAATTTTTTTTTAAAATACATACTCTTTTTCTTAAAATACTTAATTAAATAAAAGTATTATCGGAAGGAAATTTATGAACAATTAAACTCTAAGAAATGATATCCGTCTGTACGTCTGTTTGTCAAAATTCTATAGATACATTAAATTAAATATTACCATATTTAGAGCACTTATATCGTTAAATCCCTATTTACTATGAAATGTAAGTTACACGATCCTAATATATTTCAATTTCATTAAATTATTTTCATAATTACGACCTGTATTTTGATTACAAAATTAAGCTGGATGGACAGGCGGAAAGCCATGTTTTAGTGAACTCAGAATATGATACTAAACTGAGTAGAATATAATGAGCCTGAGACCCACAATTTGGGATGCTATAAATATCAGTACAAAGTTATAATTGATACTTTTTCACTACAAATGAAAGGTCAGACTTGTTATGTTCAAATTTGGTACCTTTAAGTTATGAGTTTATATGGACAGTCATCCAGACGGAAGGACGGACATGGAAAATCAATGCATAGAGTATCAAACGATATACTTTAAGTAGGGATTGAACATTTTTATTCGGGTGTTATTTATTGATTAATTGCTTGATTGATTGACTGATTTATTTATTAATTAATTACCTATCTATCGATTCAATTATTTATTTATTTATTTATTTATTTATTTATTTATTTATTTATTTATTTATTTATTTTCTATTTATTTATTTATTTTCTATTTATTTATTTATTGTTTGTTTATTTATTTTATTATTTGTAGTTTTAATTAAACAAATTAATAGGAAAATGTCAATTATTTAATTAACTTTTTTCTTAGAAAAAATTTGAAATTTTTGTTGAATCGTAATAAGCCT
>MINK01177376.1:0-10640 GCA_001735545.1 Phormia regina
CTCAAATTCTAATTTTTAAAAGAAAAATTAGATTGTTAAAAATTAAATTTAAATTTATTGTTGTGGTGTTAAGCTGGTTTCTATACGCATTTCACTGGTTGCTTATGTAAATAAATTTAAATTTAATTTTTAACAATCTAATTTTTCTTTTAAAAATTAGAATTTGAGAATCAAGCACGAAAAAAAATCAAATTAAATAAACTTTTAATTCTCGCTTATTTGAAATATTTGAAATTGTTTAAGATTTTTAATGTTTATTTCATAAAATTATTTCTTTTAAAACAATTAATTTTTAAATTTAGTTAATTACTTTTTCAAAACTCATTTGGCACTGCAAATAACATTTTTTCATCATAGGAAAATTTAAAACTTAACAGAACTTTACTAGCGATTTGCACACGTTCAATATATAGAACTAATTTAAATTTCCTGCACGGTCGTGTTCAAAGTGAAAAGTAATTTTATGAGACATAATTATTCCAACATTAATTTTTATTTGGGTCAAAAGTAACCTGCAAAAACCTGCTATTTTATACTTTGTTAATATTTTCTAAAATTTTTATATTACTGACTAATTTAAAAGTAATATCATGTCTACATGATAGTTTCAAACACATATATACTTTCTTACTTGCCGGGTCCTAGTACTAATATTTTATTCAGATATTAAATTGAATTCATGCAATAGAGTCATTCAAAATAAATCATCTAATCTAACTTGTAATTAAATTAGAGTCGAATTTTTAGGTTATGAAATATATAAGTTCTTGTAAAAATATATGATACATTTATGTGATGTAAAAAAAATCCCAGAAAGGCGGGACAAGAAGAATAAATAAAATGCTAATCAGTCGATCGATCTTAAATCGAATAATCTACTTGCCTTCATTATCTTTCTCCAAGATATACACGAAATCATGTACTCAAATTTGCTCCAGGTAAGATTACATAACCTTACCATTATGAGATGGTTTGGATTAACAGTTTGATTACATGACCATTCCAGGTATCCTCTTTGATCATCTAAAATTAATTATGCCAATCCAGTTTCATATTCATAAAAATAAAAATATTAGCTTGAAGATAACATAAGTGATTTGGAATTTTAAAAAATTTCTACACATATTAATGTAACTTTAGATCCAGCCATCTTGACATTTGAAAAGCCTTATTTTTGTGTGCTTTTCAAAAAATGCATTAAAATGTGAACAATATATTTAAAGGATATCTGCCTTATGTGCATTAAGAATTTTGCCACTTCACACAACAGAAAATAATTAATTATCATCAGCGAAAGGTTTGGTTCTTGATCTTAGAACATTCACTTAGATCTGTTTTAAGGCTCATGGTTCAATCCTTTTCTGATTTTTGCATTTGGTTACTATGTCCATTTCACTTTATACTCCATTGTCTTTTATAGTTCATTTTAGCTTACTCTTCTAACTGGGATTTTATTGCCCCTATAACTTTGTTTAACTTCTCGTTCCCAATGGCTTCGTACTAAAAAATTATTCGTTGCTTTCTTACAGTCTAAACCAGTCATGGACTTGGCTTTTTGGGATGCTACCAATCTTATTGCCTTAACTCTCAAAATATATTTCAATATAGTAACTTCACTTAGTAAATTCTTTCGAGATCTCAGCTTGAAAATCGCTCTGGAACTTCTTCACGAATATGCTTATATCCATCTGCATAAATGTAACCAGTTAATAAAGACAGGCAATATATAATGAATCAATCTCCAATATATACGTAGAATATTTCAAAACTATTAATTTACTTCCCTCTCTTAGGAAAACTAAGATTCAAAGGTCGGAAATATATGGGGGATATTCCAAACTGTAATTTTCAGAAAGGGATTTATATTAGAGCAATGATCATTTATGAATTGATTCTTTTCAAATTCCGTACACCGGTTTTATAACGTATGGAACATTTGTATGCCAAATTTCATTAAAATATTGATTTATTTAACAGATTTATGATTAAATTGTGAGAAATTTCATTGATTTATATTTAAAAATCTTCCATGCTAAATTTTATCACTAAATTTACAGGGAGGAACATTGTTAAATTGGTTTAGAGATGGATTCTAAAGCTATTGTTGTGGACTGAAATACCGAGGACAGAGTATCCTTTCTACGTCTTAATGATAATGATTATCAAACGTATTGATGTTTCTGTAATAAATACAAATCCCTCCCATTTAAAGACTAATATTCTATTGTTTTTTCTGTTGCAATATTTATTAAATACCATATTAGTTTCCTGTTAAAGCAATCCCTCAATTAAATTTCAATATTACTAATTACTTCTTTAGTCGCACTCCCATCATTCCAGAACTCTAAAATCATCTACATAAATTAAAAATCTTTCAGTAAACAAATTGTAATAATCCATTACTATATTTTTTTCTTTGCTCACACAAATACCAGTCCTACTACTTAGGTACTTAGTATTTCAACTAACTTTCCAAGTCTGGTTAATATTGTTTTCTTGTTAATACAGCACAACACAACAAATAACTTTATATGTACTATTCTGGAGCATAATAAACTAATATTTCTCCAACAACGAAATCTACCAACAAATGAAAAAATAAAATAAAATTATGCATGTGCAAAAAGGAACACAAACAAACTCGATTTTACAAACAAACATAATTTTAAGCTTCATTATCATAAGTCAATATAGAGACAACAATAAATTGAAAATTTCCAATCCTTTATCATCATAATAACCATGCAAGTAATTTGTCCCACATTAGAGCGTTAGCAGATACACACACACACTCACACACACGTTTATCCAACATTACAGGTCCACAACTACTAAATCAGTCTAGAAATTGTAGAAATGAACTTCTTTGGAAGCTACTAATGAGAGTTGCGAAAAAGAGATAGCGAAACATTGTGGCATAATGATGCTGGGAGAAGAAGTATAGAATAGGAAAACTAATAACGAAATGGTCATTGTTGAGAAAATGGAAAATTGTAAAATTAACCAGAGGCTAGAAAATATATGTACGAGACACAACTAAATCAATATATGAATAATAAAACCATGCAAAGGAAAATGACCAACAAAATTTCAACCCACACACTAAGTAAGGTAGATATTAAGAAAGGGTTCATTTAAAATTGGTGTTTAAAACAATTTGAAAATGTTACGAAAGGGTACTTATTAATTTAATATAACTTCGTATTTTAATTCGAAACTCCCAAGCTTATGAAATATAAACCAATGGTCAACGTTTTCCATTACTGTAAATAAAATAAGAAAAGTTCTTTGAAAATATATTTAACATCGAAAATGTTAAGACTTAAATGTCATTATGCAAATATTGCTTCAAGTTTTCAAAATTATGTATGCGTACAAGTAGTTTTAAACACAGAGTGAGTGAAGTGCATAGAATGAATAGCTAGCCTATCGATTATACGAATAATGGTTTTATACCACATAAATCGATGACAGAATTTTGGCGTGGGTGTAGAGAACAACGGTTCTAACGCCCAACTACATTACAAACTTCTTGTAGTCATAAAGCCCGTCTACTGTTATTACAACTATACACTTTAAATGATTGTGCCTTGTATCTTTATATGTATGTATGAATGAACGAACGTATGAGTATGCAACAACATGTTCACAACATTCACATGCCTACAACACGTTAACGATAGTTTCACAATCATAAGTGGTTGTTGCAAACAACACCATTGATAGGTTTTGCATTTTACTTACTAAACTTTTGTTGTTGTATGTTTTTTTTTTTGGCCGCCTATTCTGATTGTCCTCAAAGAAACCAAATGGTCTTTCATCATTATACGATAAATACAAAACTTATACAATGGGACAAACATTCGAAAAGATTACCATCACTATTACATAAACCCTTTCGGCAGAAACCTCATCATCAACCTCATACTCCTCAACAACATCACATGTTTTTTAACCTCTCGTCACAATTTCCATCGCTTTACAAAATTCTTAATATCGGTTTGAAATATATATACACACAGTCATACATACGTTGGGGCAACATTTTTGCATCAAAGCTAAATACGAAATCATCAAAACTCTTAATGTACTTGTGTTGTGTTTGTGTGTATGTAACAACAAAAGCAAGTTTATATTGTATTTACATAAAGAACCCCCCAACAGCAACAACAACAACTAAATCAAGTACTTTTGTCGACTGGCCATCATAGAGAAAACCGAAAATATTGCATATTACCTGGAAAATGTCATTGGCAGCTGTGTTTTTGAAAACCACAAGTAGTACAAAATCTACGAGTTGTTTTGCTATTGTTGTAGTTGTTATTATTGTTGTTGGTGTACTTGCTTTCATAATAATATCTAACTCATCCTTTTGTTATTTTCAGCAAATATTAGAATCATGTGTATATACAGTTGGCGATAAATTTTGTTAAATTTAAAGGACTTCAGGAAAGAAAAATCGGAATAGGTGTTACTATATTACTAGCTGATCATGTTTAGTTTGAGAATGATTTCATTTTAGATATTTCGATCGAATTTATTTGCTATGATAAATGTTGTTGTACATACTAGTAATATACATATAAAAAACTATATTCCCACAGTGTGGACTAGGTTTACCAATACCATCGTCATTTATTCGAATAAAATCTTTACATAAAAAACTTCAGATTTCTCATATTTGTGTTTATTGTGAATACTTTTAATTTGCGATCATTCACAGGGTTCTTAAATTTTAACTATTATATTAACATATGGAAATAAAAGCTTTTATGCCTTTTCCCAGTCATTCACTGTATGCATGTATACCTATGCAAAACTTGGTTTTTACCTAGAATCACTTCAAAGTTGACCACACATACATGAACATCTCTACACATTAAAAGTACTTCAATTATAACCCAAAAAGGAAGAAAAAAAAATAATACCAACAGCTTTTGATGATGATGCTTTAATTCTACTCTTGGCACATACTCATAGCTTCATATCTCGAAATGTACATGTAAAGTGTACTGAATATGTTTGTATGTATATGTATGTATATGAATGTATTTAAAGTTCTTCTTTACCTTATTTCTAGGATTATCAAAGAGTTCAAGAGGCGTGTATATAATACACCATTTGCTATATATACCATATTTAGTTTGTTCATTGTGCCTTCATTCATACATGAAGTCAGTCACCGTTTTTTTTCTTTTTAATTTTTGTTCAGACGATCTGTCGGCCGTTTGGCTTTTATCCCAGAAAACGTTGTTTAGACAAACGAAAAGAGTACTTTAGCAACACTTAACTTGTGACACAGCATAAGAGGATATTCTAAACACACTAGAATTATATTTACATAAACAATATGTAAATATATTTATACATAGATACATATAAATATATATACATATATGTAGTTATCAAACGTCTAGATATATTGCTCAAGGTAAAATATAATTTAAAAGGCGGTTCTTTTGTAGCTAAATTTTATATGGTCAACATTTGGTTTATAGAAAAACAATAAAATAGAAATAATATATAAAAAGTTTTAGCATATCGTGACAAAAGGCCATGAAAATCATTAATATGATTTGAAAGATTTTTGATTGAATAACAGACAAATTTGTAATTGGGTTTAATATAACATGAGATAAATGAAAAAAAAATTAATATTTTTGAGGCAGATTTATCATGATAATTTAATTACTACAGAAAGATTTGATCAAAAGAAAAAAAATAAAAATATTTTTATAACTATTTTGTAGAACTTTTAACCCTGAAAGAATACGCCTAGTCGACTTAATAATGTTGGTTTTTTGTGCACAGTACAGTCTTGAAATTTTTCCAAAATTCAACTTTAATTTGTTTATAAACTAAATAAAATAAGAAAATTATATTTCCGTCCACTTTATTATTGATAGTCTTCAAAATATAGCTGTTTTAGCAAAAAAAAAAACGAAGTCGTCGAAGTCAAAGTGTAGCATTGCAGGGTTAAGTAATAATGTGGTAAAAAGTGACTTACTTGTCTTATAAATATTTGAAATGAATCCATCCTCGTTGATCTAAATCTAGTGTAAGTGGTTTAGAACTATGCTTTCTCATGCAAACGTTTGCTTTATATTGGCGTTGTTAAATTAAAGATCCTTTACTTTTTATCATAAATTCTTTAAAATAATATTTAGCGTATCTGCAGTACGAATAAATATATAGAAAGATTGGTCCGACGGGTTCGATATATAAGATTGCCTAAGATTTCTTTATTTAAACATATTAACAAGCAAAAATTGTATTTATTTCCTATTTAAGCCGGGGTTAACACATAGCAATTTTTCTTGCCGCAATTCTGAGTTTATAGGTGAGAGAGGAGAAGAGAATACTTAGCTTTTATATTCTCTTTACCTCTCTCGTCGGAATTGCGGCAGGAAAAATTGCAGTGTGTGAACCCCGACTAAAGAAAAAAGTTCTCGTTAACATTCTTATTAGAAATATTTTAAATATTCATTTATATTATAATTAACCTTATCTTAAATTAAATAACAACGTAAGAAATGAAAAGCAAACCAAAAATGAATCTTAGAAATGGCAGGGAAATGAAACGACCCATAGAACATCATTAATCTTGTTAACATTTTAAATGAATTTTTTTCTTTGCCTTTCATTTTCAAATAAAGTGCATTGAAGCAAAAATAAAAAAGGAACTAAATTGAACAAAACGAAAGGGAAACAATGGCAGTTAAAAGAAAAAAACCTAAAGTAAAGGAAATGATAAGAACTAGAATAAAAATATATATAAAATAAAAACTGTTTTTCAAAATAAGAACTTATAAAAAATAATTAAAAAGTCTTCAATCTTAAAAAAAAAAAACATTAGCAAATGTAAATGATATAAAAAATTTAACACCACAAAAAAAGTCCCAAAAAAAAAGTTTACAACAAAATGATAACTAAACGAAGTAGAAGAAAAAACTTAATGAATTAAACATTTTTGTAAAGGACATTTGTTGTACTCGTGCTATAATGTAATCAAGTGAAAAATTAAAAAGTTTTTTTTTTTTTCATTTATATTTCAGACGGTATTTTAAAATCATTTACATATACTTGATATTTGTTTGACAATTATAGAAAAAGAAATACGAAAAATATTTTTTTAAATTAAGGAAAACTTGAAAAATAAACAGTGACAATTTAAGCACTCAAAGCTTAATAACGACTTATTTATTTAAAAAATTTTATTTAAATGATTGAAATTTTATTAAAAAAACAAGGAAAGAAAATCTTCAACTCTCCTTTTCTACTACCCAATACTTTACTTAACCAATGTTAATCAACTTAATCCAAATTATGAATGCTAATTTCTTTTATATTATTCTCCTACTCTCTAACAGGTTGTGAATACTAATAAACTTTCAATACCTTCCTTTTTATCACAGTTTGAGAAGCTTGTATTTGTACAACATATCTTATTATTGTTATCTAACAAATCTTAGTTTTTTTTTATGTTTGTGTTTCTCATGTTAGTGGCATTGTTAAGTACTCGCAACATTTCACAACAATAACAACAAAAACTATTTAATATTCCAAGTTTAGTTGAAAACGCATAAAATTAAACCAACATAACACTGGCAGCAGTAACAACAACAGCAAATAATATTTAATCATTAAAAAACAATCTTAACGGAATAACAGCTGAGTCAACAGCAGGAACAACAGCAAATAGATTTAGCAATTTTACAAACATGCAAAGAGATCTTTTTGGTTGGTTTTTCTTAAACAAATAGCAGCAGATCTGAAAAATAAAAGTGCAGATTATTAGGATGAGTATAGATCCAAAAGAGTAAAAAAAAAAAATCAGCGAAACATCATATAAGAACATTGAATTCTTGTATTGAACATTGAGGTTTTGGCTACAAAAGTTACAAAAAGAGAAATTTTAGTATTTTCGGATTAGACCAAGAGACGACAAATGAAAATTATGTCAGACTTATTTTTTTAGCAACACTCTACATAAAATTTGTTATGTTTGCATAACTTTAGTCTGGAAAGTACACAAAAGGAAGAGTTACATTTAATGCTACAAAATTACACAAATTTTAGTCTTTTTACGATTCCGCCCACTTTGTAGTCAGGTGCTTAAAAGACAATGAAGAACTACAGAGGTTTGCCTCCTTTTGTAAATCTTCTTTACTCAAGTTGAAAATTAATATAATTCATAAAAACCAAATGAACAGAGCGTTAATTTAAATAATAGTATTTTGAAAAAAAGTATATAATATTGATTTTATATGAGTGCTATTCCTTCCCTATTCCTTAGCCGTTCTATTTTACTTTAATCAGTGTAAAGTAATAAAGAAGTAAAAAGTAAAAGTTTATCAGATATGCCAATAAAGCAAGTCCACAAAGAGAAAATAGATAATGTTTTTTTCTAATGACCTATTTTGAGAGCTCATAGTTATGCTTCCGGTGATCATAGTTATGATTCTGTTTCTAAACTTCAATACGGATACTCTTCTGATACTCTTCCACTAGTTTTATTTAGTCCTTAATTTATGGAAACGAATGATATGTTATTCCAATGTAGAAAAAGAAGGACATAGTATAGTTTAAAATTAACAAATATTCAGATTATAATACTTTGAAATATTCCATTGACTCTACTGTTCGGTTTCTTAATTTTGAAAATCTGCTAAACATACTGACCGACAGAAACTAACTGCCTTCATATCCAAACTGATAGCAAAGATGTTTGAAACCTCTACTATAGTGCTTTAAATGTTTTCTTACTTTAAGCAACAAAGACAACAACAACAATAAAATAAGATATACAATTCCTCTCTGTGTTACTGATGATCGCTGTTTATTGATAAAACTCAAACAGACAAACAAAACCCAAAGAAATAAAGCCAAGCAGCAATGTGATTGCAGTTGGGCAAAACTACTATTACAACAAAAATCAACTATTTCTTCTTGTATTTGATGCAAATGTATAGATGTTAAAGCTGCTGTAAGTTTTTCTAAAGCGTAGTAAAAATAAAAAAAAAAGATATCCAACTTACGCGCTGAATTTAAATACTAGAAGCATTTTACCGCAATTGTAATGTCGAAAGAACATGATATAAGATTTTAGATAAATGTTATATTTTTTTCTTGCTTTCCTTTCCTTTACTGATTGTTTTTTCCATGCAAAATTTAAGATTTTCTGTTGTTGTTTTTGTTTAAGCAAGTTAAGATTTTTAAAAAAGATCTTTAAGGAAGTAGAAAATCTTAAATATTGTTTTGCTTTGATTTTTTTTATATACTTTATTAGATCATTAGTTGTATGAATTCAAAATTGATAAAGATCATCTGAAACCTAAAAAACAGACTAAAAAGAAAATCTAAAGAGTAAAAAGAAACTTATTTTGAAGAATATATAAAACTCTCTTACAACACGCATGTTAAATTTCCTTTACAAAGATGTTTAATTGCTCTTTTTTTTATCGGAGTGTTGTTGACTTTTGACAGTTTGAATTTTAAATAAGACATCAAAGTAATTGCTCCGACTGCATTAGTTTATCTGTATCGGTAGTTTCTTTGCGAGCGTTTGAAAAAGAAAAGTTTTTAAAGTGTTTAGGCCAAATATTGATGAAGGAAATGTTTAGCTAAATATGTTGTTGATATTGATCACAAAAAAAGTTTTCCCATAATAGATGCTTATGTAATATATTACTTAAAACTCATTAAGACAATCAAGGAAACTTTAGCATTTTAGCGATTATTTTTTCTCCATAATAAAATTTGCTAAAAACTTTGCTGTTCTGAACATGCAGTGAAACATTCATATTAACATTAACGAAATCAAGTTTATTTTGCTGAATGAATTTCTGAATCTTGTGTGAATAGAAATTGAAACAAAAAATGAATGGTTACATATTCACACTTTGCCCATGATAATGACTTTGTTATTGCGGTATAATGTAAACTATTCAATGTACCTTTTATATGGTAACACTTGGAAAATTTGACTTTTTGCAATATGGAAAAAATTGAAATGTGTGCTCACATATTTTAATGGGAATTGTTTCCAGGTTAAGCTTCAATTTAAGCAACCTGTCTTAAGTGTTTTGGAAGGAATTTGGATACCACATTAACTAAGTCTAATAGACGTCGAATTGCAATTAAAAGATGCTGCTTTATCGCCATCCAAAATTATATCCTCACGACATGTGGATAATTGATACTCTGTGTATGGAGGTATAAAAAGAATGTCATCTACGTTATCATAATGTAATCTATGAGCTATTAAGTAAATCAGTCACAAGAGACTTCTATCAAATATAATTAACCCAAATATAAGGCTCCGAAAAGATTCTCCCCATCTAACCACTATTTCTTACGTCCAATTCAGAATGTCTTAGCAGAGATACACATCTCTTAAAAAAAAGTGTCATTACTGACTTGAACTGAAATAAAAATTGATTCTGGAATTAAATCAATAAATTTCAAATTTCAATGCTACCGCTGTTTTGAGCATCAAAACTTGCGAAAGAGCCCTCTATAAGACCTGTAACCAAGTGTGAATCGATTCCTTACATATGGTGATGTAGGGTATAATTTTTTTTCGAATAGAGAAATTACAACAATTTTAGCGCAAGACAGGGCACTGAAATCGATAGTCG
>MINK01177377.1:0-10445 GCA_001735545.1 Phormia regina
ATATATATATATATATATATATATATATATATATATATATATATATATATATACATTAAGTTGTAAACATTTTAGTTCATATGTTCTTCTCGAAATAACAAAATTACAAACTACAACAACATTATCTACTAAAAAACAACAAAAAATAAAAGCAAAAACTACAAACAAACCCAACTTTTAGACAAATTCAAAATCTCTGCCATCAAAGGTTAATCCTTTACAAAATAACATAAACAACATGCATAATCCTCATAAGGATTTAAATACAAACAACATATGTATATGTGAGTTCATATAGAATATAAGTTTTATATATAACTTTTTGCTTCCGTTTGATTGTTTGCAAGCATCAGGTAAATTACTAAAATATGAATAAAGTATAAACTTTTACATAAATATGAACGAATAAAATAAATATTACTTACTCTTTTTCTAATAAAAGAAAAATCCTTGATTTCCTTAATGGATTACATAACTTAATTAGAAAATATAAAGTTATTTTATAATTATTTTTGATTGCTATTCAAATTAAAAAGGAAAATAATTAATAAAGTTGACAAAAATTTTACATTTACTGTAAGCTACTATTAATTTATCCATATATAGCATAAATACCGATATACATATGTATAATAAAATAAAAATATTATTATTTTTGATTATTAACATACATTCATGTGCTGATCAATGGTTTAATTAATTTCTTTATTCCTTAATTCCTTAAACGTTTAAATTTGTTTGAGTGAATTGTACATATGAAGATAATATTTAAATGATGTTTAAATAATAAATCAGTTTAAATTTGTAATATCATTATACTCTACACCAGTATTATATCATAAAGAAGTGAAAATTATATTATTATTTTTCAACTTTCATACACCTTTTTAATTTACCAAAACGTAATTGTTTCGAGTTCTTATTTACTACAGATGTGACAAACGACAAAATGCTATTGGTAATGAAAAATGTACAAGCACACTCAAATAATAATAATAATAAAAAAAAAATAATATTCAACAGTTGTCAAATGTTATGTCACTTGTCTGTTTCTATGAAGAGTTTAACTTTATCCAACTGTCAGGGCTGTCTGCTTTTTCGTCGTTCTCTGTCCAAAATATCTTTTATTTCTTGGTCTGCAGTTGTTTGTCTTGACATCTTCAAATCATAGTTGAATTGTGCGTAAATTTCTAAAATGAACCCTTGTTCAATAAACAACAATTCTTTTCCCCATACAAACACAGTATTTGTCAAGTCATTGTCGTTTTGTTAAGTTGGTTGGCTTATTCTGTCTGACTATACCCAGCCTGTTTGTCCGTCCATCCAACCAAACATCAGTCCCTTTACCTACCTTTTTCGTTGACATTGATGAAATGGTATTTTATTAGAATGTCAGTTAGGTTTTGTTGCTGGTAGTTTTGCATTTTGAAAATTAGCTTATGATTAAAACGGAAATTAGTAATGAGTGTATGAGAAAATTAGTAGGAAATTTTGAAGCTTTAATTAGATTGACATTATTAGTTCCGAATTTTACTGTCGTTATTTCCACCAAAAGGTCAAAGTTCAATGTTTAGATATATATTTGTTTTGTCAGTTTTTGATTAAACAATAAATTTGTTTTTGACAAGATGAAAACCTTTATAGAAATATAGTAACGCGGGTTAAATTATATGTCGCAAATATTAAAGATTAAATGAAGTTTAAAAAATTATCAATCTGGCAAATTAATTTTTAAATTGAAAAAACATACACTTCTTTCTTGACTTAAATAAAAAAAATAAAAATAGAAATAAAAGGAGTTAGATAATATCCACTTAAAAAACTGAAATTATATATTTTTATCAATTTTTTATTATATATTTTTAGGACGCAATATTAACTGAAAATGATATAAAAGGCAACAAGAAACGTGGTCGGAAACCATAAAAATTATCAATGAATGTTAATGTGGGCAAAACATTAAATATTAAAGAAAAATGAAATAGATATGTATTAAAAAAATACCAAAATCATGTGAAATATTGAGGAAAACTGCAGTTGAAAATTGCCATCGTAATATAGACTACACCTTTAATGTTTTGTAGGAATAAAAAAAAAACTGAATATAAAAATATTTCAACAGTTTGATAGCCTGTGGTGTTTGTGTTGACTAGCCAATGTTTTATACATCTTATATGCAAAAGTATAAATAGAGTATAATTGTAGTATATATATGTAGCTTTGTAAAACATTGCTAATAAAACATAATGCAATATGATAATTTTGATGTTGACGTTTGTCGTTCGAAACCAAAAAAAAAACAACAAAAATATTAGTATAAGGTGCTTAGTGGTCTTTGTTTGTTTCGTCTCTCTGTCTGTGTGACGAGAAATATTTTTGTGACAACAGAATTTTATGCTTTAGTCGTTTTCGTTATACAAAATGTCTACTAAATCCTTTTCCGTTTATACACGTATGCATGTGTATTCATCTGGTTGAATATTTCATACTTTTCTATGCTTGTATATATATGTGCGGTTTTACAACGAATGTATTGTTATATGCTGTAGCTGTTGTTGTTGTTATTTTTGTTGTTGCCCCATTTACAACAATGCATGTACAACAAAAGCATTAGCGGTGGTCACATCAACTAAAATGTCATCAACAATGCCATAAACAACTTGAACATTTTCCCAGCACTCGTTAGAGCAACCAATGTGAAGTAAGTAGCAATTGCAATAGTAGCAGAAACAAGAGTTCTAACAGCAATTGCGGAGAACAACTTTAATTTAGCGCACACTTATCAACACTCGCATGCACGTTGTGCACTATTAACGAACAAATGTAAATGACTGAAATACGATGAAAAAACAAAACAAAAAAAAAAAAAAAAAAAAAAAAAAAAAACATTCATAAAGATTGTAAATGACATTTTTCTTGAAATGAAAAAATTACAATTAATATAAACTAAACTATGTAATTAAATCGAATTGCGTGCAAAATATTTTGTATACTTAACAATAAAATTATAATTAAAAATTTTCTTGTAGGATATAATTATAAACAATTCAATAGTTAAATATCCAATATTTTATACGAAATTAAAGTTTTTAGTTTTTTATTTTTTAAATATGAGTTGTAATAATAAAAAATATAATTATTTTTCTTATTATTATTTCATAACTTACAATTTAACATAAATCCAAGATATAATTGGTTTCAGATTTTTTTTTGATTTGTTTTTATTTCTAACCATATAATTATAACAAACTAACTTGCACCGAACCGACACCGTAAAATAATTAAATTTAAGCTAAGCATTTAAAACCGAAATGATTTAAAGTATTTACTCTCCCCTCTCTTATATTTACTTACATGTTCTTACTGCTCATACATTATAGAAAAAGATTTTTTGTAACCCAACAAACATTTAAGCATATTTTAGGTTTAAAAATGTGTTAGGATTCATGGAAATGAACTATTTTAAACGTCGCTAAATATCTATATAAGATATCGTATGCTGCTAAATAAAATCTTTTATCTTATAAAGATTTTAAATATAAATATTATTGTTTTTAAAAATATATACCTTCAATTCAAATCTTTTCTTGTTTATTTGATTTATTCATGCTATGAATAAATACATACAGTGTCTCACTAAAGTATTTGAATTTTTTAAATCATTAACAAAAATGGTTTATTTAAATGGTTTAAAAGAATTATTCTTAGATATATTAACAGAATTTGATTTGTTGAATTGTTAACTTAATAATGCAAAAAACCGCAATCAAAAATATTCTCTTGTTTCGGAGAAATTCCGGAAATAGTACGAAAAGTCATTGAATTTACCTCACAAAAGTATTTGAATTTTTATCGCGTCTATATTTGAAGATGTCAAAAAAATAAAAATAAATGAAATTATTGTAATTTTTTGTTAATAATATGTTGTAAGTATCACAGTTAAATGTTCATTGATTTATTAACCCAATTTGGGGTTAAAATTTGGGGGATACTTAGTCCAATTGTTTATTTAATGAATTAGAGAATTGATGTCGGAAGAATACGCCCATTTTTCATCTATAAAGGAAAAATATGAAATTTTGTTTTCCATTTTAGTAAAAAATAGTAAGTATTTATTTACTAATGACATTTTTTTATGCTAAACACCCTATATTAAAGGGTCCTAGACGTGAATTATGGGTAATTGCATCATTAAAAACAACATATCTTAAACATCAAGCCCATTTTGGTACCGTTGCTATCAAAATTTTTTTTCAAAATGTTGGGGAATATCTTCCCGATATATAACCATTGATAAATTTGGAAAATAAAATACTGGACTTCATGATACAGCTTCAAAATATACCCCGACATAATTGTGCTTGGTAATATTTTTTAGTTACATAGCCATATTATTTTTGGACAAACAACTTGCACTCCAGAAATTGTGGAACTCAAATTTTTAACTTTTAATTTGGATTTAAAAGTTATATTAACAGAAAGTTAACTTTTTCAGGTATTTATTACCTTTTGTAGTGCTAGTTGCTTGAGAATTTATACTTACTGTAACTTGAAAAAATTCTTTATACACCTCTTTTTACTTATGGTGCCAATTAGCATGTAATTTTATAGGCGGTGTCCACTGTTTCCCATTTTATTAACACTAAATACCTACAAAAAACTCAATCGAAAAGTTTTGATAGAATATGTGGTCCAATCTTCAGTTAAAATGGCCTCAACTGGTGGGAAGATTTTTAAATTTTTTAATATAATGAAACAATTTCACCTCTTGGAATGCTGTAATAATTAAGAACCTTTGCAGTAAAATTATAAAATATAAAAGCCATTATATATTCAAATAAATAATAATATACACTGGAGAATATTCCTATAACGCCACACACTTTTTTTAAAAAAAAGTAAAATTAAACAAGAAAATATTTAGGGAGCTTTAAATTTGTGTATTAAATTAGTCTAGACTTCGATTAAAAATTTTTTACAAAAAAATTCATTTGTACATGTAATTATATTTTTTTTTTTTTTTTTTTTTTTTGTTTACTAATGTTCAATATTTACAAGCATTTTCCTAAGGGTATTCCTATAAACGCACTTTAATGTTTGGGCCATTGTAAGAATTATTAATAATGTGTGATGATCTTTTTTTTCCTTGTTTGTTATGGGAATTTTGTTTTTCAAATTAAGGTCAGGCATTGATGTCACTTATTTTTTAGCTGCATCGTAATCAATTTCCTCCCCAGAATTATTTAATTCTTAGTTTCAGCTCGTGTCACAGCTTTATGCCTTCGATTCTCGGGCTTATTTGCTAAACTTTACGGCCATGTATCCCCAAAGTTCTCCATTGGTTTAAGTCCGGACTACAAGCCGGCCAGGTCCAACAAAGGGTTCCATGTTTCATATGAACCCAGATTTCGATTGCTTACAAACAGTTGATTGCAGCATTATCTTGTTGGAAAAATGCATCTTCATTTATTTTTTCGTCCATAAAGAGAGAGATCATCTTCTGCAAAAGCCGAGGTATCGCTTCATTAAATATATAACGACTTCATTATCATATATTACATATTCTTAATATGTACTGCTAACAAAATCAATTATTTCGATTGCTTTGAACCTTATTTATTCTCAGAAAACCGCTGACCAGAATGGCCTTAAGCTAGGATGTTAGAATTAAACTGTTATTAACATTATTTGAACCCACATTGTATAAAATAAAATGAATTCTGTGGACAACGAGTTCTTGTGTCTCAGTCATAGTCTCAGAAATTGAGTATGAGTTCATAGGATCAGTCATCAAAATATGCAATCATCAAAAATCTTATATTTTTTCTTTATCAGTAAAATTATAGAAAAACTAGACTTGACTTGTTTTTTCACCAATACAATACATGCATCGAGTTAATGTACAGTAGTTTTTCTTCGCTAGAACTCATGTAGCTTGGGGACGGCGTGACCTCGAAGTTTTCACTTCACGAGATGTTTTCCTTTTTATGTGTGTTTTTTTTGGTTTATGTGAGATATATAACATTTTGTCGTTTTCTACCCAACAATATTATTTTGTTTTATTTTTATGCATTTAATTGAAACAAAAATTATCACATAGATATCCTTATAATTATTTATTAAGAAATACACTTTAGAAGTGTGTGTCTGTATATCTGTAACTTTAACCGAGGGATATTTGGAAATTCAACGGAAAATTTTGATTTTGAAACTGAATTCTCTTGTAAAGTTTTGAGTTAACGTGCATCTTACGACAATTCGCTAGGAGGCGGTCAACGATATGCGTAGATAAACAACATAAAACAATTAGTATTAATAAAGCCACAAAGACTTTTTTTATAGAAAAAATAATTATAGTGTCGTAAGTTGAAAATTTTCTTTTCTTTAATAGATAATTTTTTTTATAAGCTATACAGTAAATGACACTAATTTAAAATCGGTTAGAAAATAGCTGATAGTATTTATTTGAAAAAGAAGAATAGACACGAGAATATGACCAATTTGATATGTCACTTTTTTGATAATTGGTGATAATGAGAATTAGTGGGTCAAATTATAGTTGTGCCACGGATGTTTGGAGTCATTAAGTTTTAATTAGCTAAGAATGGAACAAGTTGGTCTTCTATGTTAGTTTATGTATTGATATTTAAAACCAGCCTGTTGTAATTGATTGGGCAAGACACGGTGACCTTATTTTATCCCGCATAAACTTTATACCTTAACAAATGAACCATTATGTATTGTTGACGCCTCTCCTTAGATATTCTTAACATTGTACACATCCCCCGCAACCGGCAACTCGCTACTCCCCAGGATATTTTCAAGCGTCCCTAATACACTCACTAGCCTCATAATTACGTATGCCCGTCATATTCTGAGGTGTTCTAGGTGAGAGAGGAGAAAAAAGGAGATGTATATAGATATGACACTTTTCCTTGGCATTCTTCCGTGTATCTCCTACATCAGACACTCTCAACACTTACAGGACATGCGACTAACTTAAAAGGTGACTGAATTTATTGATGTTAATGACATTGGAAAACACATTTAGTTATACATAACGACTTTACGCTCAACTATATAAGAGAATTATGAATTCTATATATTCTGCATATATCCGAGGCTAATATTTGAGTATTTGCACACAATTGAATTAAGACTGAAATCATAAAAATGCTATAACTATGTTAAAGGTTTTGGTATTAACTATAAACTCTGATTCATGTACATATATGTTAAATCGAATCTTCGAAATCCGAATTAGTTTGATGGTTGTTATTATGATGTTATACGGTAGAATCTTCCACTTAAAATGCCAATCCTTCCTTGAAAAGAAATCAATAATGTAATAGAAATCGACATTTAATATATAAGGCCCAATAGTTACCAAAAAATAAAAAATTGAAGGAAGGAAGAAAAAATTGTTAATATGTGTACCATTTAAGATGTCAACCTCATTAAAAGATACTTGTGTTACTATTACAATATAATCAATAAAGTCTAAATTTATCGCTGGTCTTAATGAGTGTTATGGTTAACTAATACAAATGACTTTAATATAACCAAAAAATACCGAATAAAATATTTCAATAATATAAAGTGCCCTGTTGTTAGTAATATAATAGAAACCCCAGATTGTTTGAATGGATTTACAAGTTTTGCACCCACAACTAACCCCTTCGTCGAAATGGTTATGAATTTTAGAAAAAGATGTTTAAAATGTTAACGATTAATAAAAAACGTCAAGCAATTTTTTCTTTAATTAACATAAAAAGATTAGTAAATTTAGTTTTTACTATTATTTTATGAAATCTATAAAACAAATATNAAAAAAAAAAAAAAGATCATTAACAATTTTTTTTTTTTTTATATAATGTGGAGATTTATTACCAAAAATTCTGTGTTTTGTATTAAACATTTAAGGAAACATTTTAAATGAACATTATAAAATACGTCCTATTTCTTTATTATTATTTTTTTTTAATATTTTTGTAGTTTCTCCAAAACTTTAAAAAATAAACAACAAAAAGTCAAAAATATTAAAACAAATACTAATACTTACATCATTTGCAATATGTTTGTGGTTGGTAAATGTATTAAATCTGGTATTTTTGTTAAACCACTATTTATGATGCGTCTGAAATGTAAATAAACAAAATAAAATAAACATTAAATAAAATATATTTTTATTTTATAAAATTTTAATTATAATAGATGTACATACATATATACATATGCATATATGTATTTCTGAATAGTCATTTGTTTAATGGAAAGTCACTTTTTTTCTAGATACTCTATAATCCTATATAACAAGAATTTAAATATAAAAAAATATTTATATATTTTCTGTATAAAAAATTCTATTCTCAGTTTCAAAACATATTAGGTTATAGAATATATACTATTGTCTTCTCGACGTAAAAGAGAATGAAGGAAAAAAAATATTAAATCTATTTAAATCACTGTTCTTACCATAATATTTAAGCGTAAAGTGTGGAAATATTAAAACAACTGAATAGAAAATAATAAGGAGGTTTCAAAATTCTAGATAACGGATCATAGTTCTTTGTTCCATAGACAAAAGTCAAATTAAAAACATTTTCCAAATTGAGTTAAAATATACGCTTTAGGAATATCATATAAATCATACAATTTGAAAAGATTTTTGTCGAAAAAAATATTTTTTTTTGCTACTAGAGGGCGCTAAAATCAGAGAATTTAAAGCTAAAACTAATAAACCAAAAAACTGGTTTTGAAATGTTTTAGGAAAAAAATTAACAAAAATTAATTTTTTGATGGAATACGTTGATGTTTCGTTTATCAATATCTCAGAACATTGGTATATTAAAACTATTATTACCTTTTAAATATACTGTTTCGAATATATATTTATTATTAGTAAAATTTATCAAATAATTATAAAAGTTATTTCGAAATTAAAAAAAAGAACTGCTAAGGAATAGAAAACTATATTCTTTGGATGCGTTAAAAATTCTTATTTTTATTAAATTTTAATACAAAAATTACAATATATAAAATCTTTTTTTGGCTTGATTTTAAAATTTAGTATTATTTTTTTAATATATAAAAGAAAAAAATGATAATTAAAAAACAAAACTAAATAAAAATTTTGGACTTGAAATCGGGTGAAATTGGAAAAAATAAATGATTTACTGAACATAAAATGTGGGTGCAGAACCAAAAATAATATTAAAAATTATAGGGCTTCGGGGATTAGGAGGGGGAAGGTTTACCTCTGCTCTTATTGACCTATGTCTGACCCATAAAAAATCCATTTCCATTAGCTATCGTAAATTTGTATACTGTTTTGAACAGTATTTTGGAAGAAAATGAGTTTTGCACTAATTTTTTCAAAACTTCTCATCCCATCGTTATATGGGATCAGAGCACTGTGCCATGTTCCCATCTGAAATCAAAGCTTTTTCTTATACTCTTCACCACTCTTGGAAAGGGTATATATAATTTCATTTGTAAGATGCGTGACCCCGCTCACGTTTTCATATAAGTAGATTGATCATAAATATTTTTATAAAATTTATGTTTCCGATTTATGGGAAAAACACTAAATACTAAATATAAATACACATACAAACATATAAAGTAGATTTAAAAATGTGAAAGTATCAAAGCATATTTTAAGGAGAAAATTTTATTATTTATATCTTTGAATTTGGGGCACCCTAGTGTGCAATGTCAGCTTGTTGAATTATAGGTGTGTTACTATATACAACTAAGCTAATATATATATATACGTATATATATTTAAACGTTTCTAGTTTATGCAGAGGTGTCACATATCAGAGTTTGTTTAGTGATTTATAATATTTTCTATTGAGAAAAAAAAAAAATTATACATAATTAAAATAAGTTGTAAATAGTAGAATTAAATGAAAATAAGATAACAATGATTCCGAAACACTAAATATCTCAGAATCAGTATTACTTTATGTAATACGACTATATGTTATTATGAAGTAGTAATAGTATAAACTACTTTAATAAAGTCTAAACCATTTGTAGAAGTTAAGAATTTTTGAAACTTTTACATACTAGACATAGTTAATATGTAGTTTATTTGGTAATAACTCAGGCTGACTACAAGATATTTTTTCTGAATGCTTCCGTTCTACCATACATTTCTATTCCGTCTNTGNAGATACAGATTTANNANCATACANATTTACGTTTGNTACCANCATGTATGCANNTAAACCAATGACAGATTAATTTTATTATTTTTTGTAAACTTACGTTTCAAGATGATTTTAAAGTAACTTAATACACATTCGCAAAATTACATGTTTAATTTTAGGAATTGTGATGTTTAAAGACAAAGTGCCTCTGTTAGAATCACTCTGTTTTTGATAAAACAAAAAAAAAAGGAAAACGAGAAAAAATCTGTATAAGTGTGTTTTTAATAA
>MINK01177385.1:5975-36102 GCA_001735545.1 Phormia regina
GTAGCTTCACCCGAGACTACTATAGATACTAATTCTGGTATTCTATTATATATAGAAGTTACCTACTATGGGGAAACTAATTTTGAAACTCCATTTTTTAAAACCCTAATATTCAGTGAGAGGAAGATATTGATAAATGATTTCACATCACTAAAAATCTCGGCTTTACATCATTTTCAGATTCAAAACACTTCAAAAAATCTATACAAATTTCAAACTCTGCTCATTGAAAAAAGAAAATGAAGAAGAGAATGGCAAAAACACAGATCTCCTGTGGCAAAGCAGAGGCTGTCTGCTGCAAGTAAAATACTCAGAAGTGGCCTTCTATTAGAAGAGGATCGCAGAAATAAAAACTACATTAAGAGCCTGACAAATACCAAGTATACAAACTTCTCCCTATGGAAAACAGTTAGAAATATTAAACCACCAGTAGAGTGACAAATTCCTTTAAAAAAGCGAAAGGCACCTGGCCACGAAGCGTCAAAAATAAAACCGTAATATTTGCTTACCACTTAAGAAATGTTTTTCAACCATACCCCCCAATGAATGACTTTGTTTTGGAGGAGCCTCATATATTTTCAGGTAGAGAATAGTTATCTACAACTCAAGAGGACATACGAAAAGTTATAAATGAGCATCTTAAACTGAAGAAATCACAAGGCTATGATTTTATACCACCATCTATGATCAAAAATCTACCAAATGAGGCTACAAAAACTCCGACGGCTTTATTTAATGCGATCTTGACATAAGGCGTTTTCTTAAAACCATTGAAAACTTCGTAGATTATTATGATGTATAGCTACGGTGACCAGACGTTCTGTACTATACAGAACAGTACTGTATTTTAGGGCCCTGTTCTGTATAAATGATTCTTTGCTAAAAAATGTGAAAATATTCTGTATTTTTTTAATGTTCTGTATTTGTTCAGTATTTCGTTATTTTTTCAGTTTCAGAAAAACACATAAGAAATACCTAAATATTAAAAAATTCTGACACAAACGTTGGTAATACAGTTTTTTCAACTTCTTCTGAAGCCTGGCTTTTATTTATACATTGCAAGCCACTTTCTTTTACATAAAATGAGCTTAAAGAGTTACACAACGAAGAGTTGAAATGTTTTTACCTTTAGCAGTAAAAAATTATGAATGAGTTACATGAGAAAAATTTAATAGCCGTTAATGAATTAAAAAAAAACTCAGCTTATTTTTATACAAATTGTATTTGTATCAATGGGATTTTGAATATCAAGAAGTTGTACTTCTTCATTAAGTTCCTAATTGGGACGAAGTTGAGAATAGAAATTGGGTAGAAATTTTCAAACATTTTCATGAAAAAGTATTGGTTTTTAAAATATTCTTAAAATTATAGATTTTTTTTATATTTATATGTTATTTAAGAAAAGTTTTATATAACAGAAAAATAATGAATCCTCTGGTTTGAAAAAAGGGGAAAAAATCTACTTTTTTTATAGTTCAACTTTAAATGCTTGTAAATTTTGACTCCGTTTCAAATTTCTTTGCGCAATTTTTTATTTTTTGTTAACGAAATAAAAAATTGGGTGAAAGTAGCGTAGCGAAAAAACTTCAACAAGACATGTTAAAAAGTAAAAATTGAAGCTTCATAGATCTCGACTAGAATAATCCACCTTTATAAAAATCTTCAGATATAAGGAATCGGGATCGTTTTTTTTTTTTAAATTGTACACCCGAGATTTCAAACTTTGGGACCCTTTGGACTTGCCCCCATAAGCCCATATAGTCCAAGTTTTAATTCATTTATTTTTAATTCGTGCCACAGTTCATGTGCATGGTCATGGACCGTCTGATACAATCGGAACTACGTCATTGCATTTTTAGTTATTTAGACGACTTGATTATAGTATCTGAAGATTTCGAAAATCATTTAGGTCACTTGCATAATATAGCTATACAATTCAGAAGAGCAAATCTTACGCTTAATATTTCGAAAAGTAAATTTTGTGTTGTTAGGGTAAACTATTTGGTTTATATTATCGGTAATGTTGGAATTACGACAAATCCAGATAAAGTTCAAGCGGTACAAAATTGGCCAGTGCCTAAAAATTTAAAATAAGTAAAAGGTTATCTTGGACTTGCCGGTTGGCACCGCCGTTTTATTGAGTATTTTGCGAGATAAACTTATCCCATAACCGATATTTTAAGTTCTAACAAAATTAAATGGACCCTCGAAGCTCAGGTTGCATTGCAGAAAATTATAATGGACTCCCAGAGCTCAGGCTGCATTTCAGGAAATGAAAGATTTACTCACATCAGCTCCGCTGTTAACCAATCTAAATCTTGAAAAGAAGTTTTATCTTCACTGTGACGCTAGTTATTGCGGCACAGGAGCAGTTCTGGTGCAATTGGACGACGAAGGAAACGAAAAGCCAATTGCTTACATGAGTCGAAAATTAAATTGAGCCCAGCGTAATTACAGCGTCACTGAGAAAGAATGCCTGGCAGCTGTTGAAGCAATTAAGAAATTTGTATGTTAGTGGGAGCTGCACACCAGATTGGTCTGGTAAATCCGCCAGCCTGATCTTAGTGGCACAATTGCTAGGGAGGTTTTAAACTTCAGCCATACAAATTTAGAATGTGAGCTATACAAAAGTGAAGCGTCCCTGACGCTTTGTTCAGAATTTCTAGTCCGGAAAATGATGCTTTGCTAGTAATTGAACTAGAAATTGATTTGAATTCCCTCCTTTTAACAACGATGATCCCGATGACTTTTTATATCCACACAGAACATTATTCTGGTGATGAGGAAAAGGAAGAACAGCCTTAGAAGTTGTCGGTACCGAAAGGTTTAGTTGAAAATGTAATACGTAGGGCACAGGATAGTTCTATAGTTTTCACGGAGTAGTTGAAAAACTCTTGAGCTAATAAGAAGCATATCTTTTGGACAGGCATGGTAGTCAATGTTCGACATTACATTAAAAATCGTGATGTATGCAAAAGTACAAAAGCTCCAAATTTTATAACAAAACCACCCATGTGAAAACAAGAAGTTTCAGTTCGTCCGTTTCAACACCTATACATTAATCTTCTTGGTCCCTATCCACGTAAATCGGAATATATGAGAAACTTCAAAACAAATAATATTACAGACTATTTAGAAAATCAAATCTTTCATGTGTACGGTGATTACGAGGTAATCAATTGCGGCAATGTTAGCCAATTTAAGGCTAACGATTTTAATGCTTTTCGCTTCAGTGCACGTTAATCGCTCTTTAATTACGGGAATTCGTGTCTATTTAAAAGACCAGAAATTTTGAACCAAAAAGGTACATAAATACAATGAAAAAGTTAATTGTTACAATGAATTTGTGCACTAATTTTGACCCTATGTACAAGTTCATTGAAAAAATGTATTGTAATACATTAATATTAAAATTTAATGTAAAAGTTCATTAATAAAATTTTAAATCAATGAACGCGTTCGTTAAATAAAATAAATAATTGCAGTGAACAGTACATTGAAAATAATTGCTTTGTATTTCGGGTTTTTATTTTATAGTAAATTAAATGATTAATTGTACTATATTGACTCAATGTCATCAATAATAAAATATTATATTCTTATTATATATGCCATAATTTTAAAACAAGCATATCATGATGATCACCAATTGTAGTCTTGATCAGTCTGTAATATAATTTTATAAAGAATAATATTAAAATATTTTATATGTTTATGAATACTTACGAATATAATCCTCTGGTTTCTTTTTTTTTTAATTCATGGTATTTTTCGAAATGCTCTGCGAGCTACACAAATATAAATTAAATATATAATTTTAAAAACTATTTAAAACCATTAACATTATTATACTTACATGTTAAGAAAGAAATCTTCAAATTCCCACTTTGTGTAATCCGTTGTGTTGCTCGATTTGCCCTGTATAACTTATTTAATTTTTTTAAATCTTTATTCTTAACAAAACATTGAATTCTTTAGTCTAATATTTAAAACGCATCATCTCTTGTCATGAAATAAAAGCAAACTGTTTTGTTTTTGTTTACATTATTTCCCATTAGAAAGTATTTATTTTAACGTAATTTAATGAAATATTTCATTGATTCAATAACTTTGTTCATTGTGTAATGCCTCTTCTTAATTAAAACAATTTATTAGTACATTGAATAAACGAATTCAATGTTCTAATACTTTAAATCAATTAACTAAATAACTTATATTATTAAACATAGCGTTAATTTTTTCATTGAAGTTTAATGAATCTTTTCATTCAAGCTATGAATTTTTACATTTATTTAATAAATTCTTGAAAAAAAATAATGAATGTCATTTAATGTACTGCATTCATTGAAAATACTTTTTTCAGTGTAGCTTTTCCCTTAGAAATTCTCTCCACCAATCAGTTAATTGTTTACCCTATTATGCCTTTTTCGGTTGTAACATGGTTACTAATGGTTCCACATAGGAAGTGTTAAGAAAATTAATCGTGGCTCTTTCTAGCGACGATCATTTGCAACTATAAGAACGGATATTCGAAAATGCATTAGAGAAACTTATAAACGTAATAAAATGCAATTTAATTTTCTGGTTAGGAAACAAACATTTAATGTAGGGTGCAATTTCACACAAAGCTGTGCTGAGAAAAACTTTAATGCAAAATTACCATCATCGTTTCTTAAGGCAAGAGTAAAGGAGATATTGGGTACTCATTACTACATCCTTGAAGACATATCGGGTAAAAGTTTAGAAACTTATCCCTTTTCCAACTAATTTTGCTGCTCAGAGAGCCAGAATTATTGGGTTTTGTGCTTATGTATGGTTGTATTTATCATATGGTGTTGTGAATTTCATAACAGAATAAATTGATGACTAATTTATATCTTGTAATACCCTGTTGCTACGCGATTATTAGAATATTTTTTATTTCTTCTTTCTTTACCTATTTCTCTATAAATTATGAAACTACGTTACTTTATTTTTTAAGTTTGATGATTATTATAATCTTGAATAATATTCATATGTTTTTTATTTAAATAGAAAAAAAAACTGAAATAAATATTTTAATAATTTTTACAAAAAATTACCTAGATTTTTTCAAAGTATAAAAATAAAAATTTTACTTATTTTTATTATTTCAAACAAATTTTAAAATATAATTAAATTAACAAATTAATGTTGATCCATAATAATCAAATATTTTCTAAGAATAAAAAAATTTAAATGTTTTTAAAATAGAAAATAAAATATAGATTAATTTTATATAACATGAGGAAATAAAATATGTTTAAATTTAGTTGAAGACTTTGGAATTTGATTTAAATTTTATAAATGTATAAATGTATTCAAATACTTCTGTAGACATTTATATTTAAATAATTTTTCTTCAAATTATTTTCAAGCAATTGAAGATCATATTATAAGGAGTACAAAATAACTCGAAACTTCTACAAATGATTTAAAATTATTTTCTTCCAAAAATATAAATACATTTCATAAAATTTTTTTTGTTACAATATTTTGGATGAAAATATTCAGAATGATTTAAATATGTTATAAAAATATACCACTTTAAAATTTAATTTTATGTAAGAATAATAATATTTAAATTTCAAATGCTATTGTTGACGGGGAATCTGCCCCTGGCTCTTGGCATCCACTATGGATTATAAACACAGATAACTTAAATGTTATAAAATACCTTATTTATTAAGTTTTACAATTTTAACGGTAAACTATTTATTGTTAAAATTCTTTTAAGTATGGTCGCCAAGAACAGTTCTTTGATACTGCCTCGTTGACCATACCTTTCCAAAAAACCCAAAATAGATATTTTTACTTACATTATTTAGGTAAACTTCGGCAGAAAACCGCGTGCAATTTAACGAAATTTATAATGAAATCACTCAAAACACATACAAATAAGTTTGACATTTACAAAGGATATGTTTAGTAGTGACATACAACGTAAAGTTAACAGCAATAATTTTAAATTTATAAATCATAAGACGTACTAAAATACAGTGGCGGTAACACCCCTCCCTAGTAAGACGAGAAATCGTTTCGAAGACTTACTCCTCACATTGAGCCACGTCTAAGATTGCTAGTTTTGCTGCGGGCCTCTCTAAAATTCCACCTGCCGTCATGACTTTGGCTCTACGTACTTGACCATCTTTTGACATATGAGCTTCTATTATTCTTCCATTGGGCCACACATTCCTTGGATTTCCTGGGTCAACCACTACTACCAGTTCTCCAACAGCCAATGGCTTTGTTCTGCAAGTTATAGTTAGTAAATACTCTGCCACACACCTTCTCCAAAATGCATCTTCGTATTGTTTACTACGTAACTAACACTCTTTTAGCAATATACCATCATACGAAGCCAGAGGTTTAATGCCATTTGAACTTCCTAGAAGGAGGTGGTTAGGAGTTATAGCTGCTTTATTTTCGCTTTCTATAGGAACGTAAGTTAGTGGCCTAGAGTTTATAATATTTTCAACCTCAGCCATCATACCTTAGGGTTTCATCATTAGGACACCTTTCTTGTTTTATTTTGTAAAGAAATGTTTTTACAGAACGCACCAATCTTTCCCAGGCTCCGCCCATGTGGGGTGCTGATGGCGGATTAAAATTCCATTTTGCAGTTGAGTTTGTGAAAGTGAGAACCAATACATTTTTGTCGACCTCCTTTAGTGCTTCTCGTAGCTCACGATCAGCACCCACAAAATTGGTGCCATTATCGCTGAAAAATTCTCTTGGTTGTCCCCGTCGTGCCGTAAAATTACGGATTGCCATTATGAAAGAACTTGTATTGAGAGTGTGAACAATTTCGATGTGAACCGCTGTTATTGTGAGGCAAGTAAATAAAGCGCCGTATCTTTTTTCCTTATGACGATTTACCACAACGTAAAGGGGGAAAAAAAAATATAGCCCCGTAAAGGTAAAAGGTGACTGAAACGATGCAAGACGAGCTCTAGGCAATTTAGCCATCTGAGGAACAATGGGCATAACATTTTTAATTTTACACATTTGGCATTGTTTTATAAAAAAATTACACACAACTCTTAGTTTTTCGGTCTCTTAATTTATTTGGAGGTTTAAATTGTGGTAGTGCAATATAATGAGTTTTGTTATATCGCAATATTTTGGTAAAATTGCTGGATTTTTAAACTCATTTGGAATACTTGCATTATCAATCCGTCCTCTTATGCACAGCACACCAAAACTATCAAAATATGGTGATAACTTTATTTTGTTGAATACAACATTTATTTTGTTGAATACAATTAATTTCTTTATGAAACGTATGTTGTTGAGCTTGTTTTAATAAAAAAGGTTCTGCCTGCGTTAATTCTGAATTTGTTTGAAGTAACTTTTTGTTTTTTAGACGATCGTAAAAGCGTATTAGAAAGCAGTTGCTCTTAAAATTCTACACCATCGAGAAAAACGTTTACTGTTTATAAGTGGTTCCATATTTTGTACCATTAAATTGTGTTTTTTCAACTCGACTTCAGTTTGTATGATATCTGTATTTCTTATAAACAATTTGTTTTCAGGAAATTTAAGAAATTCTGGTCCATCAATCCAGCGACTAGAGTTAGATAAATCTGGTTTCTTTGCCCACTTAGTTGCTTCATCAGCCACATTGTTTTTCCAGATATCCACATCCATTCATTTATTTCAGAAATGTCCAAAATTTCGCTTACTCGAACTGCCACAAACTGATGAAATTTCCGGTGATCTGAGCGTATCCAACTCAAGACGGTTTGCGAATCTGACCAAAATACCTTTCGATTTACTCTGATAGAGTGTTCTTGAAAAATAGTTTTAGAAAAACGTGCACCTATTAGAGCAGCCATCAATTCTAATCGGGGAATAGAAACTAGTTTCAGAGGAGCCTAGTTTTGGATCCAACGATACGACAACTTTGCTATCATCGGAAATTCTAAAATACGACACAGCGGCGTAGCCATTTTCGCTCGCATCAACGAATGTGTGCAGTTGTACATCAACGTTGTTGTAATTTTCTTTATCTTTTAGATAACAACGAGGTATATTAATATTTTCCAAATGAGGTAAAAATGAGAGCCAATTTTTTCATTTTACAAGTTGCTGTTCTAAAATGGGCTCATCCCAGTCTACACCACTTCTCCAGATTTCTTATAGAACTATTTTCAAAAACATCAAATAATTTCCGACAAGACCTAAAGGGTCATAAATACTCATTAAAAATTTTAAAACTTTTTAAAACGTTTATGGGCTCTTTTTTTCCAAGAAAAATTTCATTATTTAAAATTGATTGCGAAAGTTTAAACTTAATAATATCATCAACAGTAGCCCAAAATATCCCGAGAACTTTTTCTGTTTCTATTCCATCTCTTACATTTAGGCAAATAGTATCTGAAGGTGTATTAGATTTTAAATTTTGCAGTACAGCACTACTATTTGAACACCAATTTCTAATGTTAAACCCAGCTTGACTATGAATAGCTAATTTGCTTGCTTCTTCAGGACTATCTGTTGATACTAGATAATCATCAACATAGTGATTATCTTTTATGGCACCAGCAGCCTAGGGATATTTTTCTTCAAATTTGATAGCATTTAAATTTTTTACATATTGCGATATACAAGGTGCACAAGTTGCTCCAAAAATCAAAACATTCATAACATACACATCTGGTTCTTTGCTTTAATTGCAATCACGCCACAAAAAACGCTGTGCATTCCGATCTTCTTTCCGAATAAAAATCTGATGAAACATTTGCTCTATATCACCACATATAGCAACTTTTCTTTGCCGAAATCGAAAGAGAATTGATGGAAGTGATGCCAATAAATCTGGATCTTTAAGCAGCATACAATTTAATGAAACGCCATTTGGTTTTGCAGCTGCGTCCCAAACTATTCTTGTTTAGTTGGGTTTATTTTTGTTAAACACGGGAAAAATTGGTAAATACCACACATTTTGAGCCACGTTATCTGGATTATGAATTCTTAATTAAATAATTAATTTCATTATCTTTTAAACGATCACATTCACAAATATAATAATTGTATTCAACTTGTTTTGTTAGTTCCTCTTTTGAATTTCCACATAAAAGCCACCCAAGACGTGTACGAATAGCAATAGGTTCATTTATTTTGCCTTCCTTTACTCGAGTTGGTATACTGAACTTCAAATTATTTATCCCTAATAACACACTTGGGACAGCATCTACATAATCCTTAATAGGTAAACCTTTAAGATGTGGATACAAATTACATAAACGTTTGTAATTAATGCTTTGACTGGGCAAAACGAACATCGAACGAATGTTTTATGTTATTTGGGCCAGAAATTTGTAGATTTACACGTTGAGAATCTTCCTCATTTCGCCCCATATTACCATTTTAAACATAAGGGAGGTGGATCAACGGTTAATTGTAAATCATTTACTATATTTTCATTAATAAGACTGATTGAGGAATCTTCGTCAATAAACACAAATGTTTTTAAATAGTCATTATTTTTACCATATATAGTTATGGGAATAATTTTAAACAGAATTTTATCATATGTACCACTGTGTGCACCATGTGTATTTACGTTTACGTTTACATTTTTTTTTTGTTCATCTGCTGTATTCTGTTTAATTGAAAGTAAGATGGCATTTTGACAATTAATTCCTGTAATAGTGAAGAATTATTTAGTTCATCTAATAGACCACAAGCTCTGATTGTTGTTTCCAAACCCTTTACTTCAACAGCAAAAGAGCTAATTGTCTGTAATTTTTTAGTGTTTACCACAGGCAGTAACTTTATTTTGTTTTTTAGAGAACTTAATATTTTTTCTGGCTGGCCGAAAAGCAATTTTAATGTTGACATAGCCGCTGGTACACATGATGGGTGGATCAATATATGCTGGACAGATCGCAATGCTTCCCCACGTAACTCCTTTTGTAGCCAAACTAAATTTTCCGCATCAGTTAATCCGCAAATGGTGGTGGACCAGTCAGATGTTGAGCAAAACAGTGGCCATTCTTCGGGCAAACCTGTAAACGTTGGTAGATCTTTTGGCACAGTTTGGCGCGCGTTCATTTGTTGGTGTGTGAGGTTATTTTGAGTGCTATGGACATTTGGTACTAATGTAGACGAATGATGTATGTATATAAAACGTTGGCTCTGTAAAACGAGAATCTATCGGCGGGGCTGATTATGATTGTTGGTTTGCTGTGGTGTAAAAAGACGGATTTATATTTAGTCTCGAACTAATTGAGGTCTGTGCAATAAACGTTTGTTCATTGTACTGAAATATTGGCGGATGTGACTCTTGTGTGTGAAGTTCGCTGTTTGGATTGTTATTTAAAATACAACTTACATTTTTTGTTTGTGCATGTGAATAATTTTGTGATTGATTATTAATAAACGTTGATGTATTTGATACTGCATTGTTATTTGATGAATTTGTTGTAAGATTTTCTTGAGAGGTTGTTGTTGTGTAGTTTATGTTTGTACTTCACGAATTAATTAAAAAGAATTTTAAAGTTATTTAAAATACTACTTACGTTTTTTTGGTTAAATTTCGGCGGAAAACCGCGTGGAATTTAACGAAATTTACAATAAAATACATTAAGTAGAAAATCACTTAAAATACATATAAATAAGTTTGACATTTACAAAGGATTTGTTTAGTATTGACATACAGCGTAAAGTTAACAGCAATAATTTTAAATTTATAAATCATAAGACGTACTAAAAGACAGTGGCGGTAACACTATAACAATTGTTATCTTAAGATATAAAACTGACAAAAATGAAATGAATTTAAACCAAAAATTTTAAATAAAGGAAAATAATTTAAAAAATTAAAATTGTCTTTTTTTTTTGTATGGAAAACTGCAGACGTTTTTTAGTTTTTCATGATAATCGAATGAAATAAAACTACTTTATTTGGTGTAAAGTTTGTAAAACCTTTATTTTCTTTTATTAAGAGGAAAAATAATTCTCTCTTAATGTTTAACGGAAAATAAATAATAATGTAAAATATAAATCATATCATATTCAAAGTAAAAAAATCAATAACGTTATTCTAACAACAATAAAAACTGCTTGCATTAAGAAAAATAACAAAAGAAAAGAAAAAACAGAGCAAGGCCACGCACAATATTAAAAAAAAATAGAATGAATTATTTACTTCATTGTGCAATGAAATCTTATACAACATATCCACACATATGTTTTGAGTTTTAGTGGTCGGTTTTTGTGAATAATACTCATTCATTCATTTCATAATTTATATAATAATATGCAACAGAGAGTGTCAAATTCGCTCTCTGAGCGAATTATCCCACGTGTAGACTAAAATATTAGTATTATATGAAATATCATGAGACTATTGTGATAATATTTCTCTACACAACTATCTTATAAGATTTACTGTCAAAAAATATACAGGTATGTAATAAAATCCTTTTTTTTAAAGGTTATTTTTCATTTAAAACAATAATTTAATTAAAATTGTGCTAAAAAATTTGAATTTCTTCAATTAAAAGTACATGTTTACTCTGTGACTCAGTGAAAACAATGAAATCTTATAAGATTTATCACATTGAAAAATATGTCTGTAATTATTTTTAATGCAACTATGTTGATTTATTGTGAGTTTGCTCAAAATGAGCAAAGAAAATTATGTACGTGCTATAAATTATTTAACAAGTTCAAAAAATATAAATTGCAAATAATTCTCAAAAAAATTAAATGTCTGCTGCCAAACTTTTTCCAAGCTGTCAAACTGCTTCCAATGTTATTAAATAGTATCACGAAGAAAAATGTCCACATAATATTTTAAAAGTCATGAAAATTTAAACCATTTTGAAAAGAGTTTCAAAATCATCCCCGTAGATTCATTTCAAAAAATATAAAATACAAAACGTTTAAAATTGGGATACTGCAAAAAATTTTAGAAGCTAAAAAGAAAATCAAATTTCATACAAAATTTTCATGTTGTTTTTTTGCAACTTTCTGGTAAAAATGTTCATGTTGATAATGCTCGAGGATGTGTTATGATAGGTTTAATACCGAAAAGATTTCCTAGTTTGGAGAGATTTATACAGTTGCAACAAAAGAAGCTAGTGATGTTACAATGGGTTCTATAAATATAGAGAGCACAATTGGTTTACATAATTTTGGTCAGATTTGGCATCATGTTACTACCTAAAAACGCTCTGGAGTATTACCAAAACAATTACATACTTTTTGGACCAAGAGAAGTCAATTCTCTAAATTATATGAATCTAAGAACACTGAAGAGATGTTGGACTTTTGAGAAAAGATAATTGAAAGGGTTGCCAAAAAAGGTCAACAAGTTCATAAGTAGTGTTTAAAAGAAGAAAATTTATTTTTCTATGATCTGTAATATATTATCAATTAAACATAAAAACAATAAAAATTCTGTTTTTGAATTTTTCCATGTTTTTGAATTTTAAATAAGATTTTTTCGATCGCACTCCCTATTATAAAAACACTCCTTTCTCCACACTTTTTTTTAAGGATTTTAGAATATTTTTAAAAACACTCTGATAATGGCAGTAAATTAATATTAATATGTAGTTCTAATATGAAGATTCTTAAAAATTATCTTAAAGAAACAATACTGAAACGATCATGTCTGTAACTATATGAATGCCCAGATTTGTCCATTGAAAGCTACTATGCCAGCAATTTAATGATGTAAATATGGAAATTGGGTATCCTTCTAACATCAAACATATTTTTAACTATATATGCGAACAAAGATCATATCACATTTAACTGCTTGTTTCTGTATGTTAAAATACTACACAAAAACTGACGCAAAACTAAAAGACCTGTTATTGCAATCAATATGTAATTAGCAAAATCTTATAAGCCAGTTATTCAGTTATTAAAACTGAAAATGTCGTAGAAAGCTATAAGGAATTTAATGTGCATTATTATTAAGGCGATATTTGCATTTGTTGCCGCAGCAAAAGAGCAATATATAGAATTTATTTAATGGAGTTTTTTGTAGGTACATTTTCTATTTTATTTAGAATGCGCTTAATACATGTTTACTACAATATGCCCAAAACCTTAATTCATCTAGCAGCCAATTCGATTCACGTGCGCATGGTACATGAGAAGTTGTTTTGCAATCCCGTTGCAAACAGCAAAGCAGAGCGCCTCCTTTTAAACAATATACACATTCGTATCGAATACTACTCCATGCAATATCTTCCAGTCCAACGAGTCGGGAACCTACCACAAATATGTTTGGAGCCCAAATAGCACAATCTTCATGAATCCAAATCTCATAACAATCATCTGAAATTTTTGACATACCCATCGTATAATTGTCGATTGTACTTCCTTCATTGCATTCCGTTTTGTGAATATCCGGAACGGGTCTTTCGTTAATACATAGCACCTAAAAATATAAATTTATTTTTATTGTTAACTGCGCAGAAAAACATTTGTATAAAAATACTTCAAAAAAATGTGAAAAATTATATTATAATCGACAAAATGTTTTAAACCTTATAATTTTTTTTATAAAACTTTTAACTACTTTATAAATTTGTTTATTGTTACATTTTGAATCATTCCATTTAATACCAAAACGAAAAATTAAAATTTTTGAGATTACCTTTCTGAAATTAATGATATTTGGTATAACAATTATTTTTATTAAAACAATGACAAATTCGAAATTTCAGACAATTTAATCAAGTGGTTCGCGATTGTATATAAAATATACAATTTATTGATATGTCATATTAAAGGTATCAAAATCACCTTTAATATGACGTGTAACTTGACTTTTTCTCAACATAAAAATGATTCATATACCTCGATTGTTCGCTGAAAACGAAGAATTCTCGAAACAGATTGTTAAAGAAACTATCAAAAATTATATTAGAAATGAATGTTCGAAATAGCGAACTTTTCTCGAAGATTTCTCGATAGTAAATATTCGAATTTTTGTTGACAATTCCTACGTTTACGAATTTCATATTGTCTTTTCTAATAAAAATATCGAAATATGAATTTCGATATTTTTCGAATATTTTTTATAAATTATTAAATTTTTTTACGAAGGCATGAAAAAATATTTATGTTTTGTTTGTCCTTCTTGCAAAAGAATAAAAAGAAAAAACAAAAACAATTTCACTTTTTTGTATATTTTTAACACACTAAAACTGTTGTGATCTTGTTTCTTTTAAATTTTTGTAAAGACGTAAAAGGAAAAAATAAAAACAATGCAATGCCACTACATTTTTTTTTTAATGGAATATCTGTTTTTTTTTCTTATGCAAAAAAAACATTAATTAAGCAAAAGACCAAAAGGACAACAGCAGGTCATTAATGAGTGGTATTTCAAAGTGAAGTGTTTAAATAAAGTGCGGAAATAAAAATTAAATTATAATTATTTAAAAAACATAAGTACATATAACAAAGGTAAGTACAATGAATAGAAAAAATCGAAATTATATATGTGAGTCAAAGCATATAATTAGTGCATGTAAAGATATGTTTGGCAAAGAGAAGTTTAGTGCACATTTAAATAATTTTATTAATCTTTTTGAATCATTTAAAACCAAATTTGCATTACAGGATGACGACTTTGATAAGGAAACACAAAAACATTTTCAATATGTCCAAAAGAAAGAAAGCAGTTAACGATGAGGTTTTATCATAAGATTAATTATTTTAAAAAAATTACATACATAGTTGTAAGTTTCACATAATCTTTTTGATGAATATTTTTTAATTTAATCAAAAATTTTAATTATGAAGTATGTTTTTTTATGTTCTTTTTTATTTAAATTAAAAGTAATAATAAATTAAAAGTAATAATAATAAATTAAGCATAGTCTCTTATTTCGAAACAAAATGAAAATGAAAGTAAACTTCGTTCTTGATGTATTACAAATATATAAAAAACATTTTTATAGAAAATTTCTCGATATCGCATTCACTATCGAGAAATTATTTTTTTTCGAAGTTTTTTCGATATCGAAAACGAATATTAATAGATGTTGCTCACGATTCATAACCGATATCGCTAAATGTTCACTATTAATACAATAAACGAACCTTCGAGATCGAAAGATTTGCTGCCACAAAGTGAGCGACGGGTGAGCTCAAGCAGCTCATTTTCGGATCGCCAACGATAGTCGTTCTCGAATGTTTTATCAGAGAAATGTTCGCGAATTGTTCGAAAACGATACCACTGTCGAAGTTTATGGTTTATGGTTATTTAATATTACGGTAAAAATAAATAGTAAGAATAAAGGTAAGGAATGCAAGAACACCTATGCATGAATTAAATGAGATAGTGGTATTATTTTTGTTTGTCTTTTTTATACTTTTGCAAGAAGGACAAACAAAATATAAAACTTGTTTTCATGTCTCCGTAAAAAAATTAAACTATTTATAAAAAAGATTCGAAAAACTTGTGGATATGGACAATTTCTCAAACATACATCAAAATTTTAAAATGGATTTTCAAGCCTTTAACATTTTTTCGATTTTGTTACCTAGTATAATTTGTATGCAAAAAGCATTTAGGAAAAAGATTAATAAAAGTATAATTTTAGCAAATTATTTAAAAAATATATCTGTAAACGTTTTTTATGTCCAAAAGAAAAGTATGTAGACGATTTTTAATAAGTGTCGGTTAATAAGATGGAATTTATTTATCAAAAAACTATTTGCTGGAAATTAAAAAATAAAATATATTGTTTTTACGGTATTTTTTTTTGCATGCAAAAAATTTTGCAGGGTAAATATTAACAGTTTTTAAATTAATTGAATATCAAAATTTGCAGTAACTTACAGTTATTTGTATTTGGATGTTTATAATAATAACAAAATATCAAAAGTGATTACTATGGAGTTAATCAGTGCTTCGGTTAAGAAAACAAAACGAAAATTTAAAAAATTTTTAGTACCCTATAAGAAGAATGAGGAAAAATGAGGAATTTAGTCCCAAAAACACTAAGAAAACAGTGAAGCACGCAGGTTTATCAGTGATGGTGTGGGGTTGCATGGCAGCTTCAGGTGTCGGAAACCTTCATTTTATAGAAAGTAAAATGAATAAATACATTTATCTCGATATTTTGAAAACACACGTTAAAGAAAGTGCTGAGAAGTTAGGTATTGGTGATAATTTTCAGTTTTATCAAGATAATAACCCAAAGCACACATTACTAATAGCAAAATCCTGGCTATTGTATAACTGTCCAAAGGTCATAAAAACACTTGCTCAAAGCCCCGATATAAATGTAATCGATCATTTGTTGGATGAACTTGGACGACGAATGCAAAATAGATTATGCTCAAATAAAGATCAACTTAAAGCCGCATTACAGGAAGAAAAGGGGGGAAAATTAGTCTCGATGTTTGCAAAAAACTTGTGGAATCCATCCCAACCGGACTAAAAGCTTTCGAAAATCAAAAAGGATACGCATCAAAATACTAATTATTATATTAATAATTAAATATCTTGACTTTCGCTGTGAGCATAGTTTTAAGTTTTTTTCAGTATTTTGTTTTTAGTTTTGTAATATTAAGTGTTTATTTTATATTTCATTACTATCTTTAATAAAGACAATATTTAATTTTTGAAAACGAATTTCGAAAATGTTAAGTAGTTTCATTTTCAAAGATGAAAGCATTTTATAAACATCTTGCCCGACTTTCGATGTGAGCCACTGTATATTGAAAACTTCAATGAAGAAAAAGTTCCTTTAAAAGCTTTTCTCTTTATGCTAAAGCCAAAATATGGGGATACGAATTCAGCGACAAAAATAAAATATTCAAATTTACAAACGACTTTGAGCTATACAAAATTTCAGTTATTGTTAAAACATCCAATGAAATACAATAATCATATTGGACTGTGGATATAATAAATGACCAAAGTCGCTGCGGTTTATTTTAAAATTCATGTTTTAAATGATATACATTAGAATGGCCCTATATGAAAAGTATCAATGTTTTGATCTCATATGAAAACTTAATTCATTCTAAGGTACCGTTCCTCAAAATTTTGGTCCGGAAATCCTTTCGTGCAATAAATCAAAATTAAAATAGAAGCTTTTTTCGTGTTTTTAGAATTTTTTCATATTTTTGCCAAAGAAACAATATATAAATTTGGTATCTTAAGAAAGGACTTTGAAGCGCGCGTTTATGACGTAACAAAAATTTAAGAAAAAATCTAAGTAAGTCTAAAATTTTTCTTCGTGCTTGTATCGAAGAAAGAATTGGTACATTTCATCAAATTATCTTCAAAATTGTATCCTGTACTTTGCGCATGAGCTTTATATGGACAGCCAGCAAGCCAACCGACTAGATGGACATCGCTAAATCGATTCAGAAAATGATTCTGAATCGAACTTTAAGGTGTGGTTCCGAAGATTCTTTCTTTGCGTTACAATTTCTGCATAAACACGTAATACCCGAGCCACCTATGTTGGTGCAGGGTAATAAAAACAGAAAAACTTGTTTCAATATAACTGCTATAGGATTATATTGTATTATTTTGGTCCCAATTTTTTAAATATTTATGTGTAAAAAAGTTAAATTCCTAAATTTTTAGTGAAAAATTGCAAAATTTTGTACTTATTTAAACCAGATGCGATACCAAATTTTCATATTGTCTATTTGGCAGAAATATAAAAAAACGAAGAATCCGAAAAAGGGACATGAATGGATACTGTCAGAAACAACATTTTGAGAAGCGGTACCTTAGAATGAAACAAATTTTCATTTGAAATGAGAACATCGTTATCATCTGCCGTCAAACTGTTTCCAATGATATTAAACAGTACCGGGAGAACTTTTCCGTTGATAGAAAACCTGGTTCAGGTAGTAGGAATGGTCCACATGATGTCTCTAAAGCCAAACAATAGAAAGCTCCCAACACATCCGGTAGGAAAGCTGCCTGATTAGCTCAGTGCTCGGACTATTTGGTAGGAAAAGTTCAAGTTAATGCAGGTACAATTCTGAAAAAGTTCCTGAAATCAAGTTTTATAAAAAATATTCTTGCTGCTTAATGGATGGCGAAATGTATATTCTGGCAGATTTTTTACAACTTCCTGGTTAACAATTTTATGTTGCTGGTACTCGAGGGAATGTTGAAGAAAAGTTTAGGACTCAAAAGCAGACAAAATTTCCCAAAAAATGTTGGGAACAATAATGTGGTATTTGTACTAAGAGAAGCAAATCCTCCAAACTTCCCGGAGCTAAGGCCAGTGCATAGATATTGGGCTCTTGTTAAAAGAGAATTGAAGATCACAAAATGGTGTCCAAAAGTGTGGTTAATTTTAAACGGAGATTGACTATCTGTTCGACCAAAGTAAAAGAAAGCACTATAAAAACGTTAATGGAAGGGTTTCCGATAAAGGTTCAACATTTCATCACTCGTGATTAAAACTATAAAAATATCTTTTTATAACTTGTAATAATAATTTCAATCAAATAAAAAAATAAATAAATAAAACTGTAAGTCTAGTGGTTTCGTTTTTATTGTTAAGAATTTTTCTATCTCACTCCTTATTTATTTTATAGCATACAATATATTAATACAGTAGATTTGCGCAAACGTGAACTAATTTTTATCAAGGATGTTCAAGTTTTTGAGATTGTTCATGTTTTCGATTTATATGCAATTCTTATACATACATATTTCAACATATTTTTCAGATCTATACTTTTTATACTTAAATTTCCGATTTCCAAAAAATTCGTGAAAGATGGTGAAAACAAAAATTTCAAACACTCAAATATCTAAGCTACTTTATGACGTGAACTCCATAATTAGTGTAAATAAATAAAGCAAACCATAATATGAAATCAGAAACCATTTTTTAAGCCTCGATATAAAAACAGCTACATATGGAGAATTGAAAGCTCAAATATTATTGCTAAAATTGCAGATTAAAAATATTTAACCCAGAATATTAATTATTAGGGAACTAAGTAACATTAAGATAATATTCGTCTACATATCGATGATATTAAACATAAATTTAAACAATTTTTTTGCTGCTCTGGATGTGTTATTAAATATATATTTTTTTGTTTAATCTTCAATATCCAGAAGAGTGCGATGTTTTTTACGATCATTTTTATATGATTTTCTAAGAGTAAAAAAAAGTATGCAAGGGTTTCAACCAAAAACATGATATATTAAATCTAAAAATATAAAATTTAAGTTAATATTTGTTATTGTTATTTTTATTACGAACTTTTATTTTGTATTATTTTGTCCTTTTTAATTACGAACTTTAATTTTGTATTTTATGATTTCTAAATTTACAACGTCTTTTATACATGTATATAACGCTGCACCAAAATTTACCAACTTTCGAATTTTGACCGTAACTACCCCTAGAATTGTTCCTTGATAAATATTTGTAAAATCGGATATCGTTAACCCGTACCGCATCGGACCTGATTTGAGAAAAAGTTGTCCTTTCTGCAGTTTTTAGAAAAAATAGTTTTGCAGTTTAATGATAAAAAATGTAATGTACACATCAACAAAAAGCTTTTTTGCAGTTAAATTTGAATCATAATTACTGCAAAAAAGGTTTTGTTTTCATCGACTATCTAAACACTTTTTAATGCTAGGTTAATTTTGTATTGCTGTGTTTTCCCCGATGTTACTGTTCAAAGCTTTAATCACTGACTGTTTATGATTTTCTTCTTTTGTTATTTTTATGTTTGTTTATTGTATGTCGATATATGTGAGCGCAATTGTCTGTATCTGTTTTATAGTTTATTCTTATTCTTGTTGGTATGTTTATGAAATGAAGTATCTCTTGCATATATCGTTTCGCGTAATTAGTTTCCCCTGCAAGTATTCTCACTTTCTCAAAGTCTGGTTTATGTCCAGTTATTGCACAGTGGGCTGCAGTGCTGTTAATTGTGTTAATTGTTTGTCAAGACATTTTAGATTGGGTGTTTTGCGATGATAATCTTGTCCTTAATTTGGTTTTTGTTGTACCAACATATACTTTTTGGCATATGTCTGTGTCATCACCATTACATTTAATTTTATATACATTAGACTTGTCGAAATTGTCAATTCTCGATTTCATATTACTAAATAATTCGTTTGTCGTGTTATTCGTTTTCATTGCCAATATATAGTTTTCCTTATCATAGATATCCGAGTGTTTAAGCCTTTCCGGCAACCCAGATATATATTCAATCGACCTATAAATTTTCGGTGGTTTATCCTTGTTGTCCATTGGTTTCTTCTTATTTATTACATACTTAATCAATTCATTTATCGTCTTATGTGGGAAGTCATTCATTCGGAGAATTCTTCTGATTTTCCTCAATTTATTTTTATGGAAATCCTTATTGCTAATGTCCAGTACTCTTATAATAAAGTTTGCCGCTATATTCATAATTATCTTTTTGGGATGTTTGGAATAAAAGTTAATCAGTCTCCCAGATGCCATAGGTTTCTGATTCCAATCTACTTTTACCATGTTACCTTCTCGAATAATTATGGAGTCCAAATAGGGTAATTTTCCGTCAATTTCTTTTTCCACTGTAAATTGTATTTGCCTATTAAATGTGTTGGCATTCCCTTATTTTGTTCGTAAAAAATGTCATGAAATTTGAAATACCTACAATCTTTTATTAATAGTCAATAGTTCCATAAATAGTTCTTTAGGTATCTTCGTATGTTCTTCCAACAAACTCCATTCCTTCTCAATTGTTCTTATTGCCAAATTTATTGATACTAAGCTTTCATCGTTCTCAATTCTCGTACAATCTATTTTATTCTTGAATTCTTTCGCGTCTCTTACATTGTATATAGAATTCTTGGTCAGGTTTTTCAAAATGTCTATTAAATATTTGCTTAGCGCGTATGATGATGAGTTTATCAAATAGCAGATGGGTCTTAATGGCATGTTCTCCCTGTGAATCTTTGGAAGGTCATAGATTCGTGGAGCAGTAGCGATTCGCACGTAAATTTATTAGATTGAGCCTAAAAAATTTCTCAACTAGAGCATTGTTCTTATTTTGTAGGCTTAAAGTTTCTCAGATTTTCCTTAATCTTCACATCATAAGCTTTATCAGTCATTGCGACAGTTTTATTTCCCTTGTCTGAATTTATTATTAAAATGTCTCTATTGTCTTTAAAAAATTTTCCGTTTGATCCACTGTGTTTAAAATAAATTTGTCTCTCATATTTGTTTTTGCCTTCTTCATGTAATCCTCCATCATTGTCACAAATTTAATTCTCGATATTTCTTGTTTCACCCTATCTCCACTTGTTCCCATGCATTGTTCGCCATCAGTTAAACAATTAAATAGTGCAAAATTGTCTTTCGTATGTGGTAACGCAAACTTCGATCCAAGTGTATGTTAGTCGGTATCTCCTTTTCTGTGTTATTTACAACAAAGTTGGTAGAAATATTGGATGAAAATAAAATTAATATAATAAAATTAAAACATAAGAGTTTTTATTTTATATATTGAGATCTCAAGCCGAACAACAGAAAAATAGTTATCCCTATTTAATTTTTTTGAATTTCGCAAAAGTCGCGAATAGTGAGTATTTAATTATTTATGGAACTTTTTAATGTTATAATACGATATATAAAAGGTCTTGCATGTTAATTATATGTAATTGCATCATTAAAAATATTATATCTTAAATATAAAGCCCATTTTGGCACCGATGCTGTTAAAAATTTATTTCAAAATGTTGGGGAATATCTTTCTGATATATAACCATTGATCAATTCGGAAACTAAAAAACTCGACTCGTGATACAGCTTCAAAATATACCCCGACATTATTGTGCTTAGTAATTTTTTTCTAGTTCCACAGACAAACAACTTGCACTCCAGAAATGCTGCAACTCAAAATTTTTAATTTTACTTGAATTTAAATAAGTTATACTAACAGTAATGTTAACTTTCTCAGGTATTTTTACCTTTCTGTAGTGCCTAGATAGCTTGAAAGACTTATACTATATGTAACTTGAAAAATTCTTTATGCCGCCTTTTTTACTATGGCACCTATGAGCCATTTATTTTCATATACGGGGTCCATTGAATAATAATATAAATTAAAATTAATTTTTTATAAAAAATTCTTCTACAGTAAAGGATGTTTCAACATGACAGAATCCGTTTTGACATGAAATCATTGACTTCGAAATTCTTCAAAAATATAATAAACCATCATATGAACTAAAAAATACCACAATGTCCCCTAATGAATTTTCATTAACTTAGGACCATGTATATAAATTAAAAATTATTAAAAATTCAAAAAGTACCATCGGAACAAAAAGGTACCATAAAATCTCCTCTTATGGATTCACATTCATTTAGGACTACATATCGTTAATTTCACCTTTCTAGGTTCATAATTATAAAAAAATCGAAAAATACCATTAGAAGAACAAAAAGGTACCATAAAGACCGCTCTTGTGCATTTTTTCCCATATAGGACCATGTATATTTAATTTCATGTTTTTAGGTTAAATATTACAGGAAATTCAAAAAGTACAATTAGAAAAACAAAAAAAGTATCACAAAGTCCCCTGTTATGGATTCTTATTCACTTAGTACCACATAACCCTAATTTCATGTTTCTAGGTTCATAATTTTAGAAAATTCAAAAAGTACCATTCAAATAACAAAAAAGTACCATTAACTAAGGACCACATTATCCCAATATCATGTTTTTAAGTTCATATTTATAGAATTTCAAAAAAGTACCATAAAAATAACAAAAAAGTACCACAAAGTCCCTTCTTTTGGATTCTTATTAACTAAAGAACACACATTCCTAATTTCATGTTCATAACTACAGAAAATTCAAAAAGTAACATTAGAAGAACGAAAAAGTAACACAAAGTCCCCCTTTGTGATTTCTTTCAAACATCTGACCATGCGTTGTTTTTTTTCATGTTTCTAGGTTAAATATTACAGAAAATTTCAAAAATATCATTAAAAGAATAAAAAGTACCACAAAGCCCTCCTTTTAATTTCTAACTCATAGGACCATATATTTTTAAGTTCCACGAATTCCACTCTTGTGAATTCTTATTCACATAGGACTACATTTACTTACTTTCCTCTTCTAAATCTCAATATCATTTTAAAGAGGCGTTGGAAAAATTCGTAAATTTGAGCAAATTATATAGGGTTGCCATCCGTCTCCTTTTCGCCGGACATCGACCTCTTTTTCTAGGAATCCGGGGCAGTTTTCTTTCTCAGCAAGTGTCCGTATTTGTCCGGCTTTTTTTGAGCCTAAAAGTTTAAACTTAGTTTTTTAGTTTTTAATGTTGAATTTAGAAAAAAAAAGTTTTAAATAAATTCACTCACTCTATCGTGAGTTTTGTCATTCCGTTTCTAATTTCTACAATATTCATCTTAGACCCCAAAAAGTATATATATTCTGGATCCTTATTGATAGGGAAAACTGTTGAAATCAGTTTTTAGAAAGCCCCAGTTATCGGATATAAATGTTTTATACGTCAAATTATAGGAAATATTCCTTAAAAAATCGCCAATAATGAGCAAAAATCGGTTAATAAATAACTGAGATATCGGCAAAAAACCCGAAGATACTCCCGAAAATTCGTATTTTTTGTCGGCTTTTCTCGGCTCCTATACAAGCTAGCGACTTTCTCTGAACTCTCAACGAAATTCGTTTATAAATAACCGAGTTATACAAAAAATATTTATATTAAGCATTGTTGTTGTTTTGTATGGTCAAGTAGTTTATTTAGCAACAGAAGTAATATAATGAATAACATTGTTGTTGTTCTTTGTGTATGCAGTCAGTTTGTATATACACGCATACAAAAATAAATAAATATGGAATTGTTATTGTTGCTTATTTTTAAAAAGCAAAGCTTGTAATATTTTTTTTTTTCATATTCAAATTTTCGTAGTTTGAAAAAAAATTAGATTTACAAATGTGAAATAATTTATAAATCTACATTTACATATAAAGGTGAAAAATTAATTATTTGTCGGTAAGATGGTGAAGGGTATCAAAGATTCGGCACAGCCGAATCTTTTTTCAATTTCATTAATTCTAAAAATGATTAAATAAACGGAAAATTGCTATAGTTCACTGTTCCACATAAAGAACAAAAAATTAAACCTCAATGTTTCCCTCGAACATAATAATTTAGGATCTTCTCGAGAGCAAGTCGTCAGTTTTTAAGGAATAAGATATCCCTTCAGAAGAACCCAGGGCTGAAATCTATTTTTGCTAGAACTTAGTGGGGCCTCGTTATTAGCAAATATAATAGAAATAATTGGGATGATTTAAAATTTGAAGGGACCAATACAAAATTCTATACATGGACTGATTCGATCATCGTATTGGCGTGGCTACAGAGACCACCAAGTTCGTGGACAACTTTTGTAGCAAACATAGTGGCTAAAATAATTGAATGTACTGGCAAAGATTATTGGAGACATGCAGCTTCTTCTGATTTACTAAGTAGAGGTGAAGTCCAAAAGACTTAGTAGATATTCAGATTCTTCCCAACGGCATAGGCGTTGGGAAGAATTTGATAAAGGAAGATAAAGATTTTGAAATTAGGGAAGATCAGAGGGTTCGTAAGGAATTTCTTACATATTTTAAATCCTATTCCGTTTTACTGGGTAAGTTTTCGTCATATATGAAAGCACTTCGGGTAATAGCCATAGTAATGAAAATGATATGTTACCAAAAGTAGAGGTTAAATAAAAAATGTGTTACTTCTTTCTAAGACTATGAACTAATGACGCTCCATTTTATTTTACTATATATAACAAAATTTCTTATTTTATATGTATGTGAATTACAGAACTAATACACACTAAAAATGTAAAGTTACAAGATTATTACAATGTTGTGTTGTAGAATTACAAGTCTGTAACAAATTGTAAATATGAAAGATAAATTTAACGTTAAGTAAAATTTGAATACTGTATGTAGGAACTGCTACAATACCCCTCGGTTAGCTTCAGCGCTACTTAGAATAAATTGGAAATTTTACGCACTTTCCGTACCGAGTAACAATCGGTTTTGATTTTGTTTCAATATTTGGTGGTGTTTCATCAAAAACTTGAAAGTTATCCATCACAGAAATATATTTTTGCTGACTTAAGTCGATCAATTGAAATTTTATCTTTAATTTTTCCTCTTTTTATTATGAAATATTTTTTATAGCGATTTTCAACTTCGAAAGGACCTTCATATGTTGGTTCTAGAGATTTGCGAACTCTATCTATTCTTACGAAAACGAAATTGCACTTATTTAAATCTGGATGTACGTAGTGGCTTTTGCTTGAGTGCCATGATGGCTCAGGTAGTTTCTGTATAAACTCTGAAGACACGTAAATCTTTCTCATGCTGCTCTTCGTCTGCAGATGCCACTAAAATATCATCGATATACGCAAACGTGAAATCAAACCGAACGTCATATACGAAAACTCAAATAATGGCTGTTTTTGGTACATCGGTTGGTTCAATAGGTATTTGGCGTTGTAAATCAATCACAGAAAATATCTTCTTACCATGCAAAATACTCGTCACTTCGTGAAGTTATGGAATTGGATACCTATGAATGAATAATTACATGGCGGTCTACATTTACGTGCATTTTCACCAAACTTTTCGTGATACCAACACTGACCAGTTGAAGTAGCTGTTGGTGTTGTAGATCTCCGTCCTCTACTTTTGCTTCTTCCACGAAAACGCCTTCCTTACGAGTTGATTTAGTTGCTGCTCTATGTGTTGTATACGAAGGATAGTTTCGTCTTCCTGTATACGTTGTTTTGCCACTGCCGCTACTTGTTGATAGTCTGAGACTTTTAATATTTTGTCCGCTAGTTTAGCTAGTTCCGGCAGGTCTGCATTTGATGCCTGTAGAATTGCCCCGGCTTGTGCTGGCAATCTCTGCAACCATAACGACTTCAGAAATTCGGTATTTATTTTACATTTTGCCAATCCACTTAACTCGTTTAACAACTGTGTGAATTGCATCGGGTATCTGAGCGAAAACTCTACTTTCAAAAGCAGTCCAACCAACGTCGGACTAAAAGCGATTTTAACGCATATGGTTTAACTTCAGCTCAATCATCAGTCAGCAATGAAACAGAAAGTGATCTAGTTCGTTTCAAGTGCCAGCCAGGGGACCTAGTTCTTCTCAGTCCGATGAGAGACCTAGTACGTCTCAGGCTCTAAAGCCTACTGCGCCGAAAAACCTGTCGGCAAACAACAAGAAATCCAAAAACCAGAATGCTTCGGATGTGCCACTGTATCAAATTAATGAAACAGTTATTTTGAGGAATTTTGGAATGAGAACACTGTTGAAACATATGCTGAGATACGACGTAACAATAGACAGTGGAAATCGAAAAAATCTCAAATTGGAAGTACAATCCCGATAATATATGCAATGCATTTCTGTTTTTCTTTTTTGTTTTATAGTTTTTGTTTTATACAATTAAATCAGAATGATTTGTAGTGTTTTGTTAAGTATTTATTTTTTGTAAAAATGAAATTTTAATTATTAATTTTAATAATAATAATAATAATAATAATAATAATAATAATAATAATAATAATAATAAGTTTTAATCAGTTTAAAAAGTCATTTGAAATTGCTCTAAAACTACACAAAAGGGATCAAAAGTTTTTACAAATAAAACTATTATATTTTTAAAAATTATTTAAAATTTTTGGAAAAATTAAAACATTTTCAAATTTGTAAAATATTATTTCACATGCTCGAATAGAATCGAATTGAAATGTATGCAAGAGGGGAGGACCTAGGCTATCGGAAAAATCATCTTGAATTTAAAAAAATAAGAATTTTATTATAAAAGTTATAGGGGTAAAATCACAAAAAGTCAATACAAAAAATTCAACAAAATTTAAAGATTTGAGAAACAAGTTCAAAACCGATCTCTTTATGTAGTTTCATTGAAATCAAAAGTGCCAAATCTAAAAATAGCTGTTTATTTTAATTGTCTTTTAAAATTAATTAAATATTGCTTTAAGAAAAAATAAGATTCTGTTTAAAATAGCACAAATTTTTATTTCTTAAATTATATTTTTATAATAAAAAAAACTTTCGTTATTTTATAAAAATGTTTCTACTTACGGATCTTTGAAAACATTCATTTATGGCTCGGTATTCGTCACAATCACTTGAAATTACGTAAGGACCAAATAAATCTCCTAACCTTTTCTTATGTGGTCCTATTTTGCAAAGTACACATATCCAAGATGAATCAGCCGTATCGGCGTCGTATCTATTACTCAATGTGGATGAATGGCACCCTTTAACAGTTTTTCGTTCATATACATAATTACTTGCCTTTTTCGATCTTGTAGATTTTTCGTTAGAGTCATCGGCTGTTACAGTGTTTATAATGGTAATATTACCGTTATTCTTAACTAAAATAAATGGAGATCGGTGTTTAGTCTCGAATTCCTTAGCTTGTAATGGTCTTTCTTCCGAATCATTTTCAGAAGATAAATGTTGCTTTATTTTTTGCTGATTAAGCTTACTATGTGGGTCAGCTATACTATTTTTTTTATTACAATTTTTTACAACTTTTTTATTTTTATCTTTTTTATACTCAGAAAAATTTTTTCGGTTACTTTTAATTGTACTTTTAACCACATATTTTGACTTTTTTATTTCTTTGTGAGTTTTAGAATTATGTGGGTGCGATGTCATACCATTTTCTTTAACTAAAGCAATATTTTTACTTCTCTTTTCTTTTATTACCCCATCTGTTTTTGGTGAGCAAGTTGACAATTCTTTATTCATCGAATGTTTTCTACGTATTGTTTTTAAATATAATATTGAATTGGGAATCGTTTGATCCTTTTGATTTGTTAATACTGATTTCAATGTTATATTTTTGTCCTTTCTTGAAATTGTATTTGAAGACTTTTTAGCTGCTTTCGTTTGAATTGATGTAAGCTTATTATAATTTAAACCGTCATCGATAAACATTTTCATATTATTGTTGGTACCAACATCAATACGATTTAATTTGATATAATTATTTATAGAGTCTTGTGTTTTTTTAATTACATGTTTATCGGCAGTGGTCGTATTTTCTGATTTCTCGTCTTCTATACCAGCAAACATTTCCTCTAATTTATCTTCAATCTAAAAAAAAAAAAATATGTATATATAAAAAATATTTCCTTTTATTTCTTAAACTTAACAAAAACATATACCAATCCTACAGTACTTTTGAACACAATTTTTCGAAAAATAACCATATCATGAGTATACAATTTTGAACTATCTACTATCTCAATGTGTTCCTAATTTATATTTTAGATTTAAATAGGTTTAATTAAAGAAAATATTTTGCTAACATTTTTAAAACTGAAAACGTATTACAAAAGTCAGAATAATTTATCCTTCACTGAGAACATAATATTGTTATATGTCAGAGAAATTTTTAATTTAGATATGTACATTAGAGTGTCGCGAGGAAAGCCTTTTTCGAGATTTCGATGAGGGAAGATAAGATACGCACATTTCGGCCAAAAAAATTTATTTCGCTAGAAAACTTTTTAAGGCATTTTTATGAACAATTTTTTGGAGAAATTGAAAAATTATTCATAATTAGAATTGTTGGATTTTCTTTACAAACATAACTTTGTACACTCTTCTGTTACACGTATAACAAACTTCACACACATCCAATCAGCCATTAAAATATGCAATATTTTAAATAGTTGTGACCTAATTTTGACTTCTTATCTCCATTCCTGAAGGATCTGTATAATCCATCTTCAATACAATTATAAAAATTTATAAAATTCTTATCCATTTTTAAAGAAAAATATTGAAATTTTCTTTTCTATCATGTTTTAAAATGATGGTTTTTGAATCAGCAATTTTTGCGAACAACTTTTAAAATATAGTTTTTTATAATCGTCTAAATATTTAGCAAACTTCTACCCATTGTTTGAAGTTTTTTCCTAACTTCATATATGCATCATCTATTAAATTTTATCGAAAGGCTACCTCAATATCACTAAAAGTTTTTCGGATTTTAATGATTTTAAATAGCGTATATAAAACATGTTCACTATAAACGTAGTAATTTAATAATTTTATCATCCAAATATGTATTCATAATGCAATTTTAGGGTGCATTTAAAAAAAATCTACCCTTTTGATTTTAATTTTCTTTTAATATATTAAGGTGAAAAAATAATTGTTCCGGAAAAAAATATACTATTTTTAATATTTTTTTTTTTAGAAAAATTACCATAAATTAAAAATAAAAAGACATAAACATGAACAATAATCACACCAATTAATTTCCTGTTCGGCTGTGCAAAATAATAGTAGCAAAATATTAAATATCAAATTATTTTGGTAAATTATATAGTACTTATAGCGGAATTTTACTTAAAAAATAAATTAATTAATTAATAAGTGGCAGCAAACGCTGAATTTCCATTAAACTTAATTTAATTATAAAAATAGTTCAGGTAAAATCTAGCAATGTATACAAAAATGTTGTGGATTATTTACAGTTACTGCAAAAAAAATATAATTCGAACCAAGAAACATGAACATACAAGTAAAAATATCTTCCAAATGGCTACGCGTACAAAGCGAGTGGTGAACTCAAATATTTTTGTAACCCTCACTAAGGTAAAACTGGACTGAAACTTGATGCGTCAAATATTCCTTGCCCTTCCCAAAAATAAAATCTGTAAAAAATGTCCCAGAAAAGTCCCGTAATTAAATTGCACAAATGTTTGTAATTTTATCAATCTTTGCGAAATTCACTCCGACTGGCCCCATGGGAAACGGTGAAACATTCTTTGCACAGATGTGACCAAAGTAGCTTGTTTTTGTATATTATATTCGATGCGCACAGTGGTTCCAAAATGAAATTTTTTGAAAATAATTCTGTAAATTTAGAACTGCTGGATGTACTTAAATCCAATTTCACATATGCAATCCTGAGGTGTACGGCAATTGATTTGGAGGAGGAAAGGTTTGATTACCTCGGGTATGATTTTTTTTAAATGTCTGTGAGGACATTTATACGAATTTCCTAGAATATGAAATACTTTAAATTAATAGTTTTTT
>MINK01177386.1:367-10402 GCA_001735545.1 Phormia regina
ACAGTGGTACAGAATCGAACTTTTTTGGAGATAAATCTGTAACTTCTAATCGGCCGATTGGATTTGAGTGAAGTTTGGTTTGGGCAAAGCTGAAGAGCGTGAAATATTAAGTTTGGAAGGGGGACTCAAATTGTGATATTTCTGATATAAAATTTTTTTAACTGCATGCTAAATTTTTTTATCCGATTTTAACAATTTTTATACATTATTGTAGGCAGTGGTAAGATCTACGAAAAACGTTTCTGCAAACCCCATTTATCTCTTATAGTTTTTGGAGTTATTTGTGTTTGAATTTTTAAGCATCTCAATTTTTCATGTTCTTGGCCCATATTTTTTTTTATATATATTCTAGTATTTCCGATCAATTTTATTTGATTTTTCCTTAGCTAATTAAAGAAAATTCTTTTTATAAAAAGATTCTTTTTATAAAAAGAATAAAATTATCTATAGAAAAAATATTGAAATCGATATATTTTTCGAGTTCAAAAATAAAAGTTTTTGAAATTGAAAATTGCATCTACACTATTTTTTCTACAAAATAAAATTTTCTTTAAAAACATATAATAATTTTAAGCTTTTCTGAAAGGTATCTCCACAGAGATGATTTTAAAGTAAAAAACCAAGCCCTATAACTCAAATGGTCAAGGTACATACCCTCTCAAATTTGACTCATTTTAAATTAAAGTTTTCATTTTAATTTATATTTTCTAAAATTCCAAAGCACGAATCGGCAAAAGGAATGCAGTTTAGGCTTCTATAATATGTTGCAACATTTTTTAAACTGAAATCTTCGGAAAAATGTTGAAAGCAGAAAATGTGAATAAACCCATTTTTGGGATTTTCGTCGTTTGTTATAGGCTTTAATTTAAAAAATCACGTATAAAATCAGCTTACATAATTATTTGTTATATAGAAAAATACTGAAGTCACTATTAATTTTTATGCAAATCCAATTGGCCATTCAGAAGTTTTTGATTCTGTCCCACTGTGCAATGATCGAAAAAAAATTATTCCTCCTTAAATAATAAGTGGAATAGATAGAATTCCTCATACTTAACTCATATTTTCTTTAAGTTTTTTCCGATCAGGTCAAGTTTTAATGAGAGTTTCTTATATTGCATCCTAAATAAGCCGTTTAATCGATTATATTTCACTTTAACTTTAGAACAGTAGCGAAAAACTTAAAAAAATGTATTAAAAATTGTAAAAAATAATAAATCATAACTATGAAATTCTTGAGGGAATAAAAAATATTCTTGACGTACCTTAAATACTATTTTTTATGCATCTTTTGGTCTATTATTTATTGTGTAAACGTTTCTTGTGTTATAGTCTAAATTGGGCAAATCATTCTCGAGATTATAGTGTGAACGTTTTTACACACCACTGTATTTCTACTGAATGTTCCGAGAAGAGATTTGAATTGAGATAAGGTGAAATAATAGACCGATTATAATCTATTTCATTGGGCTTTGTCCTTGCACTATAAGAAATATTTGTGTTAAATTTAATTAATTTATGCTAAAAATTTCGACCCGACGGGCATCGTTAAATTGACTCAGAAAAACATAAGAACAAATTTCTTGCCTGGATCATAGTTAACCAATTAACATTTCATCATTAAACTAACAATTAATATTTTCGCCTTAAAGTATACATCTATACTTTTATATTTATAAATGTACAATACAATACTTAATGTACATGCTTAGGTGTATTTATATTATTACCCAGCAGGCCATGTCTTGCAGAAAATATAGCGAATGTCTTGTTGATTTGACACATATGTTGAAATGACACATATACGACAGCTCAGAACAAACTTGGGTGAAATTTACGAACAAAGGGCACTTAGGCCATCAACGATAATCTGAGCGTCATGCACATTTTTGTCCAACATAATACGAAAAATAAATGATAAAACAGTTGGGTTCCATCGAGATTTGAACCCAGGCCACCAATTTCTCTTTTCCTCATTAAATAGTCAAACGAAAACTGATAGTTGTTGATGACTTGGTCATGCAGCAGCACGAAATTTAACTCATGTTGTCATGGAACCATACATGTACCACAATTTAGTATATTTTTTTACAGTCACATAAAATGGTGTAAGGTGAAAATATAGATGACTTTTAATCAAACTTGTCCTCTACATGCATTTTCTTGACGACAAATTTTGGCGACATCTTCGATGAAAATGTCGTCAATGGACATGTGGTCTGCTGGGTAAATATTGTTTTGGTTTTGACCTATAACTCGGTTGTTTACGAACGAATATTGTTGATTCAAAAAAACGAAATTTAGAAGATACTTATGACCGATCTGTATAAAAACAAAAATATTTAACTTAAACAAGGTTTAAAAAAATCAGAATTATATATTTATAAACGAAAATTCCTAATATTCCTTGCAATCATGAATTTTCTAGCTTAAGAAACTCCAAACCAGGTTTAAAAACCCAGTTTATTAAACATATCTCCGCCATCTCTAAACTGATCTTGCTGGGTTTTAACAGCAAAATATATTATATATGTCAATTATGGGAAGGCTTCATAAATGCCATTTCAACCGACACACGAATGGACGGACATGATCATCACTTCTTAAAAGCATCCAGAAAATATCAAGTTTTTTGCACTCTGATGAAAATTGTGAAAATTTTAAAAGGAATGACAAATGTAAAGTTAACAAAAATAAGCCCAAACGTCCAACAAAACTATTTACAGGTTATTCTATATAATAATAAATTGAAATTTGTTGTTAATTAATAATACAATTGCCAAAACCGAATGCAGTTTCGAACTATATACTTCAGCATCCGCTTAAATCAATAACCCATTGAGCTATCGTAGTATAGGTTATAATAACTTTGAATGTTATTATTCTTTTTAAAATTTTGTTTAATAAAATAATTTTCTGGAAAGATGTTGATTTATAAACTTGGTCACACGCAGAGAAAAAATATGATTACAACATGATCACCACAACTAATCAATGATTATTTAGCAGTTTTTCATTGATTTTAATAATAATATGTTCATGATAGCAACGTTTATGATTCTATTTAATCATTTAATGATTACCCACAATCAAAATTTTAATATGATTCACTGAGTTATAATATGTATTAAAATATGAAATCATATGTATGAAAAATTCAAACATTTAGTTAATCCTACAATTAATAAGTTAATTCCACAACCATTCAGTTAATTTTATAATTTTGTTTAATTCTACAACCATTAGCCAATATTTTTTTGTACAGTAGTTTTTATTAATAATTTATATTTAGTTCAGATATGAAAAAATATAAATTAATAAAGTTTGTTTTTATTTAGTATGATGAATGTATCAAATATCGTGGTACTTAGGAATATAAATATTAAAATTAGATTATATATATGATGAAATTAGTTCACATATATGAAAAAATGGGATAATATATGTGATGAAATGTAATTATATATATGATGAAATGTGATAAAATATATGAAAAAAATGAATTATTAATAAGATAACTTTGGATTTTATATATGATAAAATGGAATTATATATATATATTTATATTTGTGATAACATGAGATTATTAAATGAAAAAAACTTGATGAAATTTAAGGCAATATTTAAGAAAAGGTTATACTTTACTAAAAGTTATTAGTAAGGTAATAAGCTTTACTAACAAATGATAAAAAGGAATCATAATAATGGTTATAAATATACTTATTGTAACCTGGAATCATATATTACAATCATAGTATGTTGCTCTTAGTTTATGTTCACCTGAACCATATTTTTTCTCTGCGTGCAGACTTTGGTGTGTTGTTCAATACGGAGATCTATTGTTGAATATAGAGAATTTGATCTACTGTGCAAACTGGTCAATATAGAGACTTCGGCTTGATCTTCAATACTTACATTTCGATCTAATGTTCAATATAGATGCATTGTTCTACACTTCAATAAACAAGTAAACTTGTAATAGAATCATGTCGATTTTTTTAACTTTTATTTATTTGTTTGAAAGACATTCATTTTATTTTTTCTTTTAAAAACCTTAAGAACTAATCTTGAATTTCTTAAAACTGACTAGACTAAAGAAAAAGAAAAAAACCTTTTAGGCGATCGGGATCACGCTTCGGCCTGCCACTAGGTGTTAGATTTTCTACCTTTAACCATCCTTTAGTGTTTGGCCATTGCTGTTTATGTTCATTGTTGCTGTTTGATGTGGTAAGCCACTGTTTGTTGTTTTTACATTTTATAAGCTCAGTTGTAGAAGTCGAAGCCAGAGTTACGCTTGTTATAGCTTGGTATTGGTTTATCGATTGACGAACTATGAAATGTTTGCTTTGCGTTTCCAAAACTTCATTGTTACCCTCAGGAACAGACGCAAATGATTGTACTTTTTCGTTAATAACTTCAGCTACATCGTCTTCATTACTTTTTGAATTTAAATCAACTTCCATTGGTTCTAGTGTGGGTTCTTTTGTATCCTACATGTCTGATGCATACGCTTCATTTTTGAAGGCTTCCCATTTCTTTGTTACATTTTCAACAGACTTTATTTCTTCTGTTTTCAGAAGACTTTCGCCTTTAACAGTTTCTGATACCTCTGGCACTTTCTCTGTTTGATCAACGTAAGAGTTAACAGATCTCTTGGTGACATTGGTTTCAGTGTATTTTGATTCTACAGCTTCTTGACTTTCGGTGCAATCAGTAACCGGTTCTAAAACATCATTCGTTTTATCTCCTTCCGGCTTTTCCTTTACTTTTTCTGCTATACTCTTTGAAGACTCTTCTATGCGTTCTTTAATAAATTCTATAGCACTAAAATATCGTACATTTGTCACCACACTTTACGAGAACTTTCGAAACCTCCAAGGATTTCAGACATATTTTTTATTTGTTCATATCTCGTCTCAATAAATTGTTTTTCCAGTGATCTTTTGGATATCTTTGGAATTTTAAACACCAGTTCTTTATCCATTCAGCTTTAGAGTAGAATTTATCTAGGAAATCGTCAGTTTCCTCTTGGACATTTGCATTTTTGATTTCCTTGCTTCTCTCTTCTGGTTGTTGCGTTATTAAGGCCTCAGCTTCCTTAAAGGCTATTTTACTGCGCATATCATCTGATGGGTTAACTTCTTCATATATGACGACTTCTGTCATTATTTCAAATGATTTCAGTTTTTCAATAAATTTGGTTTTAATTTTTACACTTTTAAATATCTGCCTTAATGCTACTATACTCATCATCATAAAATTACTTAAAAACAAAAAAATAAAAAATATTTTTAAAACATTCTTTTCATTACAATACAAGAGTCTAAATATGTTGTATATTTAGTTACGTTTTACTTTACATACACATTTAAAAAGGATATAATATAAAATTGGCTGCTTCCCGTTGTCAGTAACTATATCCTTTTGAAACTATTCACATATGATTCCTGCAAACGGAGTGAGCAAGGAAAAAGAGCAAGTATAGTGCAAGTCTAGGAATAGGCATGACTTTACAGTCATATGATGTTCTTTAATTCGTGTAAATAGTTGTATTTTTATGCTGCCAAAGAACAACACACATTCATATTAAGTAAAAAATATAAATAAATAAAAAAAAAAAAAACAAAACGCACAACAAAGAAAACTGAGCTAAGGGAATGAAAAAGAAAAAACTTGTGAAATTGTTAAATGAAAAATGTAAATGTATTAAAAAACTATAAAATGAATTGTAAACACAATAAGGTGAAACAAAAAGTTAAAGTTAGAACAACAAGTGAGTGTTATAGAGTTTGTTGCATAAGAATATTGGCATTTAGCCTTTTGAAGAATAGAAAATTAAAATGTTATAATTTATAGAAAATGATTTATTTTATGAGTTTAAGAGCAAAAATCTTTGTTAACATTCATTCAAAACTTGTAGAATTTTTTTAACTCGCGATTAAATCTCTTAACTAGATAACTTCTACATATATAAACGCCTTGCCATAGTTAAAACCATAGAAAACAACTAGAAACTCCAACTTGCTCACAAAAACCTAACAGAATGTCAAAAGACTGAACTCTTTGCTTGTGTTAGTTAAAATTTCTACCGAACAAATTTAATACGTTGTGAAGGAGAATTTTCTGTTTCTGAGCGAATGAAAAGATGGACTCCTAGTTGTATATCTATGGTTAAAATCCTTCATTTAAAAAAAAAAACTAAACATTTCGATCATTGTTTTCTAGAAATTTGCTTGCAAGTTTACTTCAACTTTTTTCATATTATAAATGTTCCCGTCCTCGCAGTGCACTCTTTCACGTATACATGATTCCCTCCTCACTTCGAGAAGTACCACGCACAGTTGAGTCAATTGCAAAATTGATGGTAAATACTGCTATCTTCAAAGTACTGGTTGATCGAATGGAATGTTTGAAAGAATTGTATAGGAGATATGACTTTTAAAACATTTTTGTAGTTCACCCTGTATAAGCGAAATAAGCTACGGGTGTCAAAAATGACACCTCTGGCGTATTTAAAACTTTCAAAATATCGGAACTCTACCAAATTCAGCCAGATTTTATTTTTATAAAAGTTATCGGCGAAGCAAAGAAAACACTAGCTTATTCCCATTTTCACAGTTAAAACGAGAGAAAAAAATAGTCGGGTTAAGCCCTAACTATGAACCCTACACCCATTGTGTACATTTAATTAGGGCAGGGTCTTTTATTAGACTTCGAGCCAAATGCTGACTTGTATTCATATTAGCTGTAAAAATAAGAAACACAAGAATACGAATATTGCGTCGAGCTATATTTCTATGAATTTATTCTTTGGTGATTCCCGAAGTTGGCCTTATATGGTAGCTCTGGTAATACTGCTCGCTTTGTAAAATTTTTACAGTATCATTTAAGTTTATATAAAACTTATTTCTGTCGCATTAACTTGATACCCAACAGTTTAATGGGATTATCCCGATAAAGTGATTTCTGAAAAGCGGGTTTATTACGGGGAGCTATGGTCAATTATGAACGGATCTTCTGAAATCGGCACACAGATTTAGGATTTCATGATCGTTAAACCCTTTCCGGAGAGGACATTTATATGGGTAGGTAATAATGGACGATCACAACCAATTTTAATAGGCTACGTCCCTGAACTATTAGAAAGCAGTTGCCAAATTCTCATTAATTTTGTTCAAAATTGCGACATTAGTTTTGATTTACAATGTTTACTGGACGACAGGGCGGTCAGACTATGTCACGAACGGACATCGTATCGACTAAGAAGTGTTCTAGCCGATTGGTATTAAATTAAGGTGCGTCTATAGGACCAATTCTTTTGGGTGTATAAACATTAGCACAAACGCATAACCCTCCCCACCGTATGGTGGTGTAGGATATAAATATATTTTTTTACATATTGCAAAAAATTGAGCCACATTGTTACAAAACGCGTCTTTAAAAATAATTCGAAACCTTTAAACCGTTAGAGATATCTCAAAAAAATTCACTGAACAAATACAAATGTTTTCGAGTGGATATGAGGACTACAGATCCTAAAGCGTGCAGGAGAACGGGTAACCTTAAAATCGAAAATTTAAATTTTTAAAGCACCTTTTGAAAAAATGTATATTTAAATTTAAATAGAATTTTAAAAGCATTAAAGATAATCCATATGAAATTATGCTAAAATTTAGATAGACTTCCCTAATTTTATAAAATAACTAAAAAACTTCACTTTTTTCACCGAAATCCCAATCCTCTAACCGGAAAAAAAATATCTTTCAATAAATTAAATTTTCATACCTTCGCCCCAGTATAAAGGGTACTATATAGTTATCATTCCAAATAAATTATTTTCTGCATCCTATATAAGAAATGAATCAGTCGACCCTCTTTGGTCCGCTTGACAATGCTTTTCATGAGCTTACTTATAATACCTATATAAGTTATACAGTGGTTGACGAATACAATTTGGAAACTTTTTCGAAATATTAACAATATGACCAAAATCCTAAAGCAAAAAAACAATATATAATGTAAGGAACCTCCGGTTATCGTTTTGCAGCTGGGGTAAAACTCAGTCGCGTCCAAGTCTTACATAAATAAAAACACTGTTAGACTTTATATTTCACTGGCTAGGTTATTTCTTTCTTTATTTCTATATTTCTTTAATCACACTTTTTTATTGAACACTTTTAATTGAAAAGTTTCTTTAATTAGAACGGATGCTGTCTCGTGAAGCTTTCAGTGTGGCATTTGCCGGTTCTACACCTCCTATTTAATATCTCCTATGATTGTTTTGATCTTGGATGTAATCCGAGATTTTCTTAGCCCTGTATTTTCTGAGTGAAAACTTCCAAGAAAATATTCTACCACTTGGCCCTGAGCAGTGTGTATCTCCTGTCACTTCAACCCGATTGTAAACCTTGTTGAAGTCTTTAATCTTACTGATTTGAAAATCAGTATACCCTACGTTGGATTGATGTAATCAATTCAACCACTTTTATTATTATTTTTTTTCTCCTAACACTGCTCTGTTAGTCTTTTATTTTTTTATTCACCGGCTACTCACCACGTCTGCTTGTTCACTGACCAGCACCCCAAAAGATAAGAGAGTGAGCTTGTAATTTGCTCTGGCTTATATACATTCTTAAAACTAATATTACTGTAGTTTTCTTGCAGTTGGTTCGAACCGATAGCGGTTGTTGCATCGAACCTTGTTTTTCTGTTGTTTTGATGTTCGCTGCTGTAACAGTTTCGTGATCTGTGTGTGTGTTACTGTTTATATGGCCTCTTTGCTTTGTCTCCTTCTGTCTTGCTGTGTTTAACTCTCTCCTCTGCTTCACTGCTACTCTTACACTCCTGTGTATTTCTCCCTGCTGCTCCTTCACTCTACTCCTGCCTTTTCTCGCTGCTACCTCCGTGATTCGTCAGTTCTGCTACTCGCCTGCTCAGCTGTGACGATGTAGGCATTGACGTCTTCACTTCGGCTTTTCTCCCTGCTGCTCTCTGCTTCTACTTCTTCCTGTTGTAAAATATTTAATGGAAAATTGATAAATGTGAAAATTAGAAAAATATATATAACTTTATATATATATTTTTAGCAGTCGAATTTATTATTATTGAAAATATGGGCATTTTCGGAAAATTGCCTCGTGTGACTAAGTTTAGCGGTAAGCTGCAATCCTTTTTTTGCACAACTCTTAAGAATATAGTGATCTATATAGTTTAATTCACAGAAGTACCAAAATCAACAATCAAATTTTTTTACAGACTCAAAAATTTCATCCAGCAGTGGTAAAAAATTGATAATTTTTAACCACTGCAGGATGTAGGGTGAACGTTTCGAACTTTTCAAAATTACACTCAGACCTTTTCTTGGGGTCTCGTCTTTCAGAAAATGTAAAAAAATATTTCACTTTTAAACATTTGTTTTAATGTTAAATATACAAAGTTCCTTTTTTGGCAAAAAAAAATTTCAATATTTGAGACCTGTTTTGCAATTTTGAATTTGAAAATTTTTTTTTTCTTATCGAATTAAGATAAAAACATTTATTAGCACAATTTAGAAAATTGTAGAGAATTTCAACATATTTTTAAAAAAATTTTAGACATTTTATTTTGAAAATTTACGGCAAAATCCCGAAAAAGTCAAGGCAAAAAATGAGAAATTTATTTTTTGAATTTAAATATCTTTTAGACCATACGAGATAATTTAGCATGTTTTTTCCTTTTCTTGCTTAGGAAATTTTAAAAAACGTAAAAATATTTCAAATCGGTTAATATTTGTAAAAGTTATAAGTTCCGATATGTTTTTCACACTCGAGGTAGTCAACTTTGGCCCACTATAGCGGGGACTGTACAGCAGCTACAGACTTCATCTAACAATATTCTGAAAGTCTAACTCCTTCTCTCTCAAAGTTTCAAGTTTCAGCTGAATCGGTTTTGTGTTTTCAAAGTTCCAGACTTATTATCATTTATTTATTTATTTACTTTTTTTTTTTGCCCCACTGTGTACTGGTAATATAAAGTACATGAGTAGGGGAAACTGAA
>MINK01177388.1:0-13161 GCA_001735545.1 Phormia regina
GTAAATCACCAAATTATCCCATTTGTATCTACTTGTCTTTTATAACCCAACAATGTGAGCACATGTTTTATAATTACAACAACTAAATTAAAAGCACACACAAAATAAAACAACAAAAACAAAGTATTCGTAAGTACGATCAAAGGGAGAGAGTGAGTGAGAGATTCTAAAATAAACAAAATAATGAATTTAAAATTTATAAATTCTCAATGTTTGTATTAAATATTTCGTCTGTATATTGAATGTAAATATTTGTATTTTTAATTAACAGAAAATTGTATTTACTGTTTATGGTTCACAAAAGAAAGCTTTTAATGTTATTTACATTTAAGAGCTTTTTTTAAAAAAAACAAAAATAAATTAAGGTTTCTGTCTAAGATAACTAACGATCAAAGCCCAAATAAAAAAAAGTAATAATGAAAGCTTTTGTGTATGGATTTTTTAGTTAGTAAAATGTTTTGTTGAAGCTTTTAATATTGTAATTTTGCTTAAATAACGTTTAAACTATTTTAAATTGATATTTGTAAAACTAAAACACATAAAAATATTTTTATGGCAACAAAATTCCTTGTGTTTCTACTAGTTTTATCTACTAAGTATTAGGCTAATAACACATTCAGTAATCTATTGATTACGTTACGTAATCTATAATTAGGTTTTTTTCATCAATTGTATGTTTTTTATCTAACCGAATCAGACTTAAAAATTGCTTCGATTTGTTAGAACATATTTTAGCATATTTATTCAAAAATGCATATTTTTATTAATTATGCATATGCATAGTTTTCAATTTGTTACATAGTTTATATAATTAATCGAAAATACATATTTTTGAATGTTTGATACATTTTTTTTTCATGTGTATTTTTTCATGTATTTTTTTAGTTACGAAAATGACTAGTATTAGGCTACTAAACACATACATCTAACAATCTATTGATTACGTTACGTAATCTATTAATTAGTTTTTTTTCCAATGATTGTAATGCAAATGCATGTTTTCTATCGAACAGAATCAGACATTATACTTAAAAATGCTATTGATCTATTTATGCATATTTAATCGAAAATGCATATTTTTGCATGTTTCTGCTGGTAATGCATTTTATTTTATTTATTTTTTTTTAACTTTATTGTTACAGTTATATTTTTTTAACCCACATAATAACTTTTGTTGCTATTATTAACATTAATTTAACGGTTGCTCTCAAATGTAAGCTATTCAAAAATTTAAAGGAAAATGTCAAGAAATATTAAATCTTATATCTCATTTGCCAGTTCCAATCATGGATTTCTTTTTGAAATTAGAGAGATTTGATTCTTTAGGCATTTAAACAATTCAATTGATAGTTCTTTTGGAAAAATCAAAGCTACCGAAGGTTTTTTGGAAAGATAATTTCACTTGAGTACACAATACCATAAAATATTTTTTGTGGAAATCGAAAGTTCTTAAGTCAATTTACTGGAACGTAAATGGTTGAAGAGTTGAACAAAAAAATGTGAGCAAAAATCTTTTAAACTAAATGTTTTTTTTTTTTGTTTTTGATAAACAATTTTCAAAATTGTTTACAAAAAAACCAACTAAATACTTCACAAGTATTGCGTATTTTTGTTATTTATTCGCATATTTTTTTTTTATTTCTTATTATTTTTACAATTATTTAATCTTAAATGATAAACAAAAAAAACTTAAAAATTATGTACAAACCTTAGGGTGCAACACACGGTTATTGCGTTAACATTTTCTTAGTAACCCTCGTATAAATACAATAACAATAATGTACAAAACATTATTTTTTATATTTCTTTCTCAAGTCTCGTGTTTAGAAGAATTTGCAATAATGAAATGGGAAAAAACAAACAATTAATAACTTTTTAAACATTTGACAATTGTCAATTATATTTGACCCAAATAAGTCTTACCCTAATGTTTCAATTAAACTGAAAACAAAAAGGAATTATCTCATGTATTTACATTAGGATGGCACAAAAATTCAAAATAATCAAAGAACATTTATTTAGGGGGGAAGATTCAATGATATAACTAAAATTTTGGACCACAACCAAATGTGTCCGATTTTTTTATTTGAATCTTTTTCATATTATATTTGACTAAATGTGTAGTATAATATGATCTTCTAGCAATACACATGCTTGTTTTTTATATAAGAAAAAATATTAAGGACCTTCTACACGACACCATATATTCATATTGTTTCTTTAGCAAAAATACATAAAAAATACAAACTCACACTCTCACAAAATGGACATATATTTAATTTTTATTCAGCTCGCGATAAGATAATACTACGACGAAAAATATTTTTGGTTTTAACGAATTTGTACGTTGAAACTATGTTTAGTCATACGTTAACATTTATACTGTTTTTAAAATCAACGTACATTGATTCAACTTATTCGTACATTGTTTTATTAAACACGTTTTAATGAATAACATACATAATTGATTTTAAATTACAATTCGTTAAATTTTAATGAATTTGTACGTTGATTTACTCAAACCATATATGGAAAATATACCACAAGTCTATTGTTTTCTTGTTTTTTTTTTATTCAGTTTATTTATAATTACGTTATGTTTCATATTAAATATTTTTTCTTAATATTTCTTTAAATTTTTTACTCTTGACGTAATAAAATTTGTGTGAATTTAAAAATAAAAAATATATATAATTTAAGTGTGCACCTTTTTAATTTGGAGCCTGTCTAATGTACATACGTTTTTATGGAAGAATATTTTATTGAATTTTCATGATGTTTTCTATTCGATTTTTTTTTTTTACATAAAAACCATTAAAATTTTTTTCTTTTCTTTTTCCTCTAGATTTTTGTTTGTATAGAATTCTCTCATGTGCAAATGTGGATTTTAAAAGGAACTTTATATACACATATATTTCTATGTACAGATATATTTATTTTTCTTTTAAGATTCAAAAAAGACACCTTAGACAAAAAAAAAAAATCTAATGTATGGTTAAACATAGTAATAAACATTAAAAAATTAAAAAACAATTATTGGCGTAAAAAAACACGTGTTGTTTTTTTTTATTTTCTTACTCGAAAACGTTTGTATGAAAGAAAAACAAAAAATTTATAAAAAAACATAAACATTATAAAAAGAAAATTGAATTATTTTCTTTTTTTTCCATTAGATTTGTTTATAAATAATTTATCTATGTACGAACGTCTGTGTTAGTATGTTCGATAAATTTTAAATTCATTGGAAATTTTTTGAAATCTATTAATCTCTTTTACACATACACATACCCCTCGATTTACGCGATACTTCATTTACGTGATATCCTTATAAAACAGTTCTATAATTGTGATCATTTCCTGAAGTATGAGTTTGAACTCGATATATCGTGTGTAGAAATGTTTATTGAAAAATAGGTTATTTTTAGGAAAAATATTTAAAAAAAATGATCCGATGTAAGATAATATTTAGACAATTTAATAGAAAAAATTATAATACATTTATTTACATAAAAACAAAATACAAAAAGAAAATATTTATTTATTTAACAACGTTAGACAATAATTATAAATGACTTTATAAGAATAATAGGCTATGGCATCTGGACCTTTATATAAATAAAATAAAAATAATATGATTGATTTTATTTTTTTTTTTAATTTTGTATAATTGTGATTGTTTCGAAAAATCTGAAAGCTTTTTTTGGCTATCAATGTCATTTTCACAAAAATTACTAATTCAAAAAGAATTTTCATTAGGTGCTCTTAAAGCCGCTAAAGCACTTCCATCACATTTTAAAACAATTAATAAATGATGGTATTAAACTTGATATCAAAGTTCCTATGTGTTCAAATATGGAAAATCTATTAAATTAATCAATCAAAATGATAATTTTTATTTAACACAATTTTTAGGTCACAAACAAATATTTATCATTTATTTAGTTCTCAAAATGAACATTGTTTTACGGGTTTTTAATGTTTACGTACTTTTTTCGGTACCAACAAGCCGGGTAAATCGAGGGTTATCTGTACATACACTTGTTTGTTGTCTTTTAGCTAACCAGCCAGCCAGCCAGCCATCCAGCCCTTTTAATTATTTATTTAAATTGTTTAATCTGTTTTATTTAAAATTTATTTTTCAAGGATTTTTTTCGTATTACAAAAGCACATACACAAGTACTATGTATACCCAGGAAAATTATAATACTTTGCTTTGTAATGATGGCCATATGGTTGAATAAATCGCTTTTAAATATAATTTTGAAATTAACTCCCTATAGAAAATGACATTTAAAAAACTGATTATAGAATGTGAAAAAATCCTTAAAATTTAAATGAAGAATAAAAAATTATTTTCACTTTAAAACATTTCAAAACAAAATAAAAACAACAGAAAGGTCGGATCACTAAAATTTGTACATTTATGTAAAAAGGATTTTACTATATTATCCTACATCTACATACATACATATATAAGTGATTACATTTGTATAATCATTGTAACAAATATTCATACAAACTTGTAAGTTTGTTTTGATGTCCATCAATAATACACTTATCAAATACTTATAACATTAGTTAACAGATAACAATGTCCTCCACTTGACAACATACAAACAGACAGACAGACAGACGGACAGACAACTCTTAAATACAAATGTATACAATATGTCCTTTTAACTTTTCTTATTCCTTTCTATCTCTTTACCATATCATTCATTCACTTATTTGTTAAGTTAACAATAAAAAAATATTTTTCTTAATAAAATACTTGGTACTTTTTTGTGACACGTTTCTAACAACTCGTCACTTGTTGACCCTTTATTTTCCCCTTGACCATTTATATACTAAAAAGGAGCAAATGTCTAAGAAATATTCTTTAGATTAAGAACACGAATAAACAAATAAAAAATAAATATAAGAAAAACATGCATGGATAATGATTTTGTGTATTAGAAAGGAAAAAAATTCTTAAATATTTAATTTCAAAAAGAAAATTAAATGATCAGTAGGAAATTTTAGAAAGAAGCTGTATAATATAATGTTATTGTGAACGAAAAACATTTATTTATTTAATTATTTTTAAATTGAACTTTAAGTTTTTCAAGAATTTCTTGTGGATTTTTACACCATATAATTACTGACCATAAATTTCAATGACAACAAAGAAAAAAAAAAGACTTAAGATATGTTCAGATTAGGCAAATATTTGTTTTTGAAACATTTGAACATATCTTCAACTCTCGTTATAAAATATTTGCCGAAGAAGTTATTCATTTAAAATTAGGATTTCCAAAAGTTATTATAAAATCTATTTATAGTAAATTACAGCTCGGATCGAATTGAAGTGTATAAAGCTTGTAGACACCCTGTGATACACGATGTCATCTTGAGTATGCAAAAGTTTTAAAAAATCGTAACTTCTAATTTCTCTACTAGAGACTTGTCATCCTTATCTTGTGCTATCACAATGTGACTAATATCCCATTCACATTGGCACAAAATCTAATTTCAAATTTGATTTTACCAAAATCTAGTAAAATTTAAATAGATTTTAAAAATTTTCATTTTTCAAAACTGTTATTCTTTCGGTGTGTTAGTAAAATAACAACAATAAATAATAATAAAAAATGACGTTTGTATTTAAACAGATATTTTTAAAATTAAGAAATAAAAATAATTTTGTTTGAAATTTTCCATAAATACGCATAAAGTAAGATTTGAAATAGAAAGAATTTGTCAAAACAAAATCTACAAAACTGTTATGTAATAATGGTAGATTTTGCATTTTCGAAATATCGTTCAACGAGATTTCAAGTGTTTAAGTACACGGTTGTCAGATCTGACAATGTTGGCAGAAAAATATTCAGAAAATGTCTAACAACCGTGTAAACTTACAATCGTGTAAACACACAACGTTGTCATTGCCAGATAATTGTCTGACAATTTTTATTGTAACACAATAATATTTGTTAGACATCTGGCAATCCGTGTAAACACACAAGCGTTGCCATTGCAAGATAATTTGTCTGACGAATTTTTATTGTCAGCTGTGCGAATTTATGCATACTGACAATAGGTAAATGAAAATTTAATTAAACAAAAAATGGATAAGTGATATAGACCAGCGGTAATAAGCAAATTGTTGAGGCTACTATTTGGTCATCCACAGATGATGGCCAAGAAAGCAAAACGTCATACCGAGTTGCGATACAAATTCCCGCCTCTTCACTTCGTAATTGGCATCGCAATTTAGCGTTGAAATTCCCTATGCTGCCGGTGAAGCACCCATCCTTCATCTCACACTTTGTGGAGCCTTTTTGTTTCTTTGTGTCTTCGGTCCTCGTTGTTCTTCGCGGAAACATTATAACTAAAATAGTTGCAAATAATTTTATCTTTGTTCCCATGAGTTTTAAATTTGATGATTTTTGATTAAATTAATTTAACAACACAATTATTCGTTTGACAGTTCCTGGGCAATGTCTGACAAATGGATCTGACAACTTTTGCCATACATAATCTGCCAACAGTGTAACTGACAATTTTTGTTGGCAAAAATTATTGTCTGACAATTGTCTGGCAATGAAATAGTAGGTTTCTTTAAATCTTCTAATTTACCTGTTGCTAACAATTTTTTATTGTCAGTACATTGTCATCACATTGCCAGATCTGCCAATATTGTTAGATCTGACAACCGTGTATACATAGCTTTAGTGTAAATTTGGTATAAAAGAAATTTGTATTTGGACCCACATTGCAAGTACAATACTTATGCCATCATGGAAAACTATTAATTACACAGGGAAACATTGCATTGCCTCATGGGCTTCTAAGTCAATTCTGATAAACCGTATTAAGCCTTTAAGGTAACTTTTTTTTCAAATTGATTCAAGTTCTCGCGATTTGTAAAATTGAAGAAGTATATCTTGAAAACTACTTGTTTGTTTATCTAACACCACTTTCTAATACAGTCAACAATTATGTAGATATTATGTTTATTTTCTTAAAAAAAATGAAATAAGTTTTATATAAAACTGCAAAAATTTATTTTATTTTTTTTAAATCATAAAAATTCTAAAGTGTTAAAAATTTAAATTTTTATTCCTTAATCATAATGTCAAATTTGTTACCAATTAAATTAGACCCTTTTCATTAGAATCAATGTATAGGTTTTAAATTTATTCTTCAATTACTGATAATACTCGTTAAAAAGTTACATGGAACTTGTGTGTGTGGAACTCTGTGTAACTTGTTAATGAGTATTTTTATTAATTTGTGAATAAAATCAAAAGTTGTGCATTGATTTTAATGAAATTGGTCTTATTTTATTGCCAACAAATTTATATTTATGATTAAATTGAAATTTCGAATTTTTATGATTTTTTAAAAAACAATATCTTTGAAATTTTGTATATATTTTTTTAGAAAATGGGATTAATTTTTCCTTAACTGTTGGTCGTATTAAAAAGTAAAAGACTTGAAGATAATTTTTATTAAAATTTGTAATGTATTTTTAAACAAAATCATTTATCGCGATAACTAGAGTCAATTCAAAAAAGTGTATTAGAACTTATGAATATTATGTATCCAAATTGACTGTGAAAATTCATGCCGCAGAAATTTTGNNCAAATTTATAGCCCCTAAATATTTTCTTGTTTAATTTTTACCTTTTTTTTAAAAAAAAAGTAGTGTGCGTTACTACTTTAATTTTACAAAGCGCGATTTATCGCGACAACTAGAGTCAATTCAAAAAAGTGTATTATAACTTATGAATATTATGTATCCAAATTGACTGTGAAAATTCATGCCGCAGAAATTTTGCTTCATTTTGTAACACTGTGTTATTATTGAAATGAAAATTAAAGAGAATTATTAAAATTGTCATATAATTCAATAATAAACTATTTTAACGTTTAAATTTAAATTTAACACATTTCAAAGACAGGAAATAAATGTACTGACAAAATAACAGTTATTTTCCTACTGGGTCTCATTTCCGTTCCCAATACTATAATTTTTCCTGTTAAATTTATTTCTCTTAAGAAGTGTGTCTAAGGAATACATATGTATTTACAAATATTTGATTCGAGTATACCTTGACTTATCGCACTTGATCAAAAAGAAAATATTTTCTTAAATGTTTTACTTTTACTTTTATTTCTATTTCAATTTTATTTCATTTATTTACTGTTGCCAATTTCATTACAAGAGACTAAAATTGATGAGAGTAACTTAAAAGAGTGTGTGCATGTGCTTGAACTAGTAGATGTCAGGACAAATAATTTTTTTTCTTACATATTTCAAAAGAAATAGAAAAAAAAAAGCAAAAGAACTACTAGATCTGTATGTAGCTGGTACATAGAATAGGTGAGTTAAATAGATGTTACAAAGTAACAAAAAAATAAATAATAAAATAAAAATAAAAGTCATGCCAACCATAAAATGTATTTAGGGGAGGGAGTCTGACTTTTACAACATCAACTATTTAGTGTTTTTAACATGAAATATTTGAATGCCAATCAAATTGTCAGCAGTACATTTCAAATGGAAAAAAATCATGTAAAAAACACTTAAATGATGTAAATACATAAATATACATATGTATGTATGTATGTATGTATGTATGTATGTATGTATGTATGTATGTATGTATGTATGTATGTATGTAAAAAGTCACAAGAAAGAAAATTCTAATATTGAGTAAAAGCAAAAAAGTACATTTGCTTAAGAAAAAGACAATAAAAATAAATTTGTGGGTTTAAGTGTAAACAAATGTATAAATTCATGTAAAACTACGTGTAAATTTATGTTTAATCAAAATGAGATAGATTTGCCAAAAAGTCTAGAACAAAATTTACGTCTCAATAAATTTTAATATAAATTCTTATTTATGTTAATAAGTACACACTTTTATCTATTTCGTTCTTTCGTCTGCTAAAAAGAGTTTATGGAACTTAATTTATAGCTTTTTTTATTTGAATATTCAAAATTTTTTATTTTCATACCTTAAATGCAATTTCCCATAAAATATGTGTAAAAATAGTAATGAACTTACCTAAAATGAAAAGAAAGGAAGTAAATTAGTTAGAGTAATATTTATATTATATAATAATAATATTATTATTTTGAATCGATATTTTAATTATAAAAAATAATAATAATTTCAAAAAGCAATATATTATTTATCTAATATTTTTATAATTAAATAAATTACTAATAATGTTAATAAATTCAATAATTGATTTTTTCATTGTTTTTTTTTCCACTTAGATAAAATGGGCCAAACATTTTTATAGACAATTTTTTTCATTTTCGTTTATATTCTTTTCAGATCTGTCAATTTATTTAGAAATTAATTGTATCAATAAAAAATATAATTCAATTCCAATACAATGTTAGTTAATAATTTTATTAAAACATAATTTGAAATATTTTTTTCTGTGTAATTGAAATTTAAACTATTAAAAATTGTTTTTTGATTAATTAATGTTTGAAACAAAATTTCTGCGGCACAGGATTGCTCAGTCAAGTTCAACACCCGGTATTCAGAAGTACTAACCCTCTAATGTACTTTTTTGAATTGACTCTAGTTCTCGCGATAAATCGCGCTTTGTAAAATTAATGCAATACCTCTATATATTGAAGCATATTTCGAAAACTACTTATTTGATTTTATAAAAAAAAAATCTAATTAAAATTATCTTCAAGTCGTCCTTACATTACATTTTAATATGACCAAAGGACCTAATTATTTATTTTATACAAAATAGGAAAAAAGTTTTTTCAAGTTGAAGTTTTTGTCAAAAATTCAAATTTTTATTAGATATATTTGTTGCAAATAAAACAAGATATATTTAATAAATTCAATGCATAAATTTTAATTTCACTCAGAAATTCGTCAAAATACTCCTTTAAAAGTTACGTACAAAGAAAAAAAATTATGAAATATGTATTGAATAATTAATTCAATTAAAAAATTGTTCAAATTAGTTAATTATTAAAAACTATAAAAAATGAAAAACAAAAAACTTTTACAATTAATAAATTAATTAAATCAATCACGATAATTGAATGAATTAAAAATGTGTATAGGAAATAAAATCATACTCAAATTTTTTTTATTTTATTTTTACTTTTTAAATAAAATCATTCCCAAAAATTTAAACAACTGTGTTTATTGAAAATATTTTTTTGTGTAGAGTCACAAATTCATTTTTTTATTTTTCTATGTAACTTTTTAATGAGTGTTTTCACTAATATGAGAATAAATTAAAAACTAATGCATTGATTTCAATGAAATGAGTATTAATAAACTGAGATACGCCGAGCCACAGAATTAGTGTTTCTCTGTGTTAATCAAGTAATCAATCAAAATTCAAATTTTATATTAATTTTAACTAAATTTTCTTGTTGTATTATTTAATAATGTTATAAAATATAAAAAGTTTTTTACGATTTTAATTAAATGCAATTGACGCAAAAAAAACCAAACGATGGAAAATCATTTTTTATACTTTTTATTAATATCGGTTTTAATATTTTAGAATTTAAAAAAAAAATATATATTGACAAAGTTTCGATAGGACTTGGAGGGTAACCATTAAGCAGAGAACCTATATTTTTACATAACATGCATTTGCGATAAGTCTTCTCTTAAAACATTACAAAAATTGCATAGTCCGGAACAATATTTTAAAAATAAAAGATTAGCACTTTTTTTTGAAAATAACCAAAAAATCTTTAAATGAATATAAACTTTTATCGGATAGATATATTTGTATGCTTCTTTGCTGCATTATTATAAATAATTTGTAAGAAATCTAGTTGAAGTTAAAAAAAATCAAGATCCAAATTAATACCTTCAAGATAAAAAATATTAAAAAAAAGCTAAAACTTGATTTAATCTTAAATATATTTTAAACTAAAAGAGATAGAGATTTTTTAAATGTATATACCCGAGGTGCTTCACTTCACTGGAGGATCCTTTACCATTATATACATATTATCACCCACCTTCTTCTTTTATAATTACACTAATAACTTCAGTGTTACCATATTTAATTTTTTTACGCGTACGTTTTCTTTGGCTAAATTTACGCACAAATGTTACCACATTTTCAACAAATTCCGTTTTGGAACGTTTAGTAGATTTTCGATTAAATGAAGCCACAATTTAAGGAAAAAAATATTAATCTTATTTAAACTAAAACAATTTGCAACCAGAGTTAAATAAATAAAACTAAAATCTTTGTTTTTAAATAAAGAACAAAGCGAAGAATTTTCTTTAGAAAAAAAAATATATACAAAACAAATTAGTTAAAGTATGTTAATTGCAAAGTGAAAAATAAGAAAACAAACAATTTTCTTTCATTCTAAAAAAAATATATACAATAAAAATTGCAACAAATGTTGCCATATTGAGGAAAACTATAAAAAAACGCAAAAAATAAACAAAAAATTTAAATCCGAAGAAAAAAATGCATTTTATTCCCATACTTTATATTATGATGATTATTATAAGCCGGAAGTTATAGAAATGTTTTTAAGTTTTTTTTTATTTTTATTTTGTATATTTTTTTTCTCTTTAAAACGATAAACTTGAAATTTAGTCATAAAATATATATATTTTATGTAAAAAAAAAAATAAATAAAACAGTAAATGACTATATTTATACGCTAATAATATTACGCTACAATTTAAACAAAACTAAAAACTAATCAATTATATCTTATGAGGCACAAATAATATTAAAAAAAAAAAAAGAAAACATTTTATTTTATTTGATTAGATCAGCGGCAATTGTTCCAAAGTATAGACACGACATTATTGCAAAACACAAAAATTGGAAACGCGTTTTCATTGACTAAACAGCATCTTACACGAAAAAAAAAAAAAAAATAGTTAAATTATAGTTTTGTATGTGAATAGGCAACAAGCCAGCCAGCCAGCCAGTCAACAGCTACTTGTCATCATATGTATAAATACATTTTCATTATTTACGACAATTCGTGAACAAACTGATCAACAATAAATAGACAACAAATTAAAATTGAAATCATATGGCATCCAATCGTAAAAAATTATAACAAACATATCTCAGTTTTTTGTCTACTGTCTCCATTTAAAATTATTATAAAAGAAAGGGTTTCCCACTATTGAAACTATTTTATATATGAGGCAGTTACATTTTTTTTATAATAATATATTTAGGGTATTTAGGTGTAAGATGGGAAATAATATTAAAAGTAAAACCCGTTTAATGTAAATTTATTGTAATTACAATTTACTTTTAGATTGATTCCATGTCAAAACGGACAGCATTCGGATTTAACATCTCCGATTTCAATGAAATTCGCTACAAGCATTGACCTTTGAAAGTGTTTCCGTAAAAATGAAATTTCAGACCCAAGTTTCTTTTTGGTTCAGAAATATGATGGTTTAAAAAATGTTAAAAACTTTACAAATGAATATATCTACTTAACTTCTAATAACTTCTTAAATACATATGATAGATCTTTAATAGTTGTTGCATATTAAAGACAAAGATATTAACTTCATAACGATATATACATATTTTTTTTACATCAAAAGTTCAAAGGTCAAAGTTGGAGATAAAAAAAATTAAAACCGTTATTTTTAAAATTCTTAAAAAATTATATATTGTTGGCATAACTTTTTGCCATTGAAATTTTTCAAGTTGGAGCCTTATTTAGTTTAGGAGTTATGGACAAAAATAAATCCCAATTATTAATAACTCCTAAGCTATAGAAAAAAAATTATAAATCATTTTAGTGTAGTTTTAAAAACAAGGACATTAACTTTAAATTTATATATAGTATATCGAAAGTTGAAAAGGTCAAAATAAGACTTACAAGAAATAAAACAATATTTCTCCGAAAACGATATTTTAAAAATGCTAAAAATAAAATTATATAATATTAATATAACTATACTTCATGCTTGAGTAAAATTTCATATTGGACACTCATTTAGTTCAGATGCTATGTAACAAAATATGAACTGAATTCAAATTTCTTATATAAAATTTTATAGCCTGTTTCTCTATGTCAAACGAAAATCTAAGCGAACGAAAGCAAGTCGAACGAATTCGAATCAATTTGGGTTTCTGTATTTCCTACGCTTTCGTTCGCATGAAGTT
>MINK01177391.1:2305-21045 GCA_001735545.1 Phormia regina
TATAAAAAAAAAAAAAAGACTATAGACTGACTAGACATAGTCTAGACTATAACTATTTTATAGTCTAGACTATACACTAGTTTATAGTCTAGACTATACACTAGTTTATAGTCTAAACTATAGACTATTTTATAGTCTAAGCTATAGACTATTTTATAGTCTAGATTTATAGTCTATACTATAGACTATTTTATAGTCTAAACTATAGACTATTTTATAGTCCCAACTGTAGACTATTTTATAGTCCCAACTGTAGACTGTTTTATAGTCTTAACTATTTCATATAGTCCATGCTATAGACTATTTTATATAGTCGAGACTATAGACTATTGTATAGTCTACACTATAGGATATTTTATAGCGTAGACTAAAGACTATTTTATAGCCTAGACTAAATAATATTTTATAATCTACACTAAAGACTATTTTATAGCCTAGACTACAGACTATTTTATAGTCTACACTATAGACTATATTGTAGTTTCGACTACAGACTGTTTTATAGTCTAGACTGTAGACTATTTTATAGTCTAGACTATAGAGTGATTTATAGTTTAGACTAATAGACTATTTTATCGTCTATACTATAGACAATTTAATAGTCTAGACTATAGACAATTTTATAGATTAGTCTATAGACTATTTTATTGTCTAGGCTATAGATTATTTCATAGTCTAGCTTATGGACTATTTTATAGACTAGACTATAGAGTTTTTTATAGTTTATACTAATGACTATTTTGTAGTCTAGACTAGAGACTATTTAAAAGACTATAGTCTAGACTTTAAACAATTTTATAATCCAGACTATTAATATAGTCTATATCATAGCCACCTTTTTAAAATCTTAGTTAAGCTTATGTACAAAATATGCCAAAATATACTTGATTCTCAACCGAATCAAACAAAAATTAAGAACATTATCGATGACATTAGCGTGATCTTGCAACTCTTTTCTTATATGTACATTAAAAAACATTCCCTTTATTTTCTTATACACGAATACTTACATTATATATTTAAAAACTATCAGCTTACCTAAAAATAGAAAAATAGTTTAAAAAATTAAATTAATATAGGAACAAATACTAAATTTTTTATTACATAAACTTTAAGAGAAAAGAATAAATAAAAATTTACATTAGACAAAAATAAATATTATAATTTAACATTATCTAATTGAAAGCGACATATGCATACTTGCAAAAAGATTTATATTAATTAAATTCTTTTGTATTAAATTCTACAAATAAACAATAAACTTCAAATATTAAAAACGTTTTTTTTTAATTAATTAAAATTAATTGATTAAAAAATTAAAATGTTATATAAGGTATTATTATCATTATTTGTTTTATTTATTGGACAAAGAAAAAAAAAACAGTAAAAATATATAATTAAAAAAATGTTATAATTCACTATATAATTTCAAAAACGTAGCAGTTTTTTTTTTTGCTATATAATTGCAATAAAAATAATACTTTAATCCATTTTTTTAAATCAACTTTTGATTGAAAATCTATCTTATGTACTAATTTATTCATTGCAAATGGATCAACTGTATTGCATAAATTTTAAATGAAATATTAGCATTTACAAGATTTCTATTTTAATTGTAACCAACTACAGATATAGTAGTAGTTATATTAAATATTCTATAGTTGCACATTGTTAGCACGGGTATGTTTAAGTTGCATTTTATTGGGAACACAAGCTTGTTTGTTTGTTGGTATTAAGATTGTTAAAATACAAATAACTAAAAACCAATTTGTTATCAGTTTCAATCATACATATTAAGTTCATTCAATAGTTTTGTTAAGTTTAGCAGCAACATTGTTTGATTGTAGTTTTTTTTTCAGCTTAAATTAAGTCAAGTGATTGTTGTATGATGAATTATATTAATAGGGTGGTAGGTATTGTAGCAATATTATAAAACTATTAAAGTATTTTATAGTATAGACTTAAGACTATTTTATGGTCTGGGATATAGACTATTTCAAATAGTCTGGGCTATTGACTGCTTTATATTTCAAACTACTGGCTATTTTATAGTATTGACTATAGACAATTATATTGTGTAGACTATAGACTCTTTTTTAGTCTACAATATAGACTATTTTATATTACAAACTATTTTATAGTCTAGACTATAGACTATTTTAAATAGTCTAAACTATAGACTATTTTGTAGTCCAAACCATAGACTTTTTTTATACTCTTGACTAGAGACTATTTTATAAACTAGAATATAGAATATTTCATATTCTAGACTATAGACTTTTTCATATTCTAGACTATGAACTATATAGACTATCTTATAGTCTAAATTATAGACTATCTTATAATCTAAATTATAGACTATCTTATAGTCTAAATTATAGACTATCTTATAGTCTAAATTATAGACTATCTTATAGTCTAAATTATAGACTATCTTATAGTCAAATTATAGACTATCTTATAGTCTAAACTATTGACTGCTTTATATTTCAGACTACTGACTATTTTATAGTCTTGACTATAGACTATTTTGTTGTCTAGAATATAGACTATTTTATATTACAACCTATTTTATAGTTTAGATTACAGACTATTTTATGTTCTAAACCAGAGACTTTTTATAGTCTTGACTATTGACTATTTTATAGTCTTGACTATGGACTATTTTATAGTCTAGACTATAGTCTTTTATAGTATAGACTATAGTCTATTTTATAGTCTACAATCTAGACTATCGTCTATACACTATTTTATAATAAGGACCATATACTATTTTCTAGCCTAGACTATAGAACATTTTATAGACTTGACTATAGACTATTTTATAGTCTTGACAATAGACTATTTTATAGTGTAGAATACAGACTATTTCATATTCTAGACTATAGACAATTTTATATTCTAGACCATAGACTATTTTATAGTATATACAGACTATTTTATATTATAAACCATTTTTTAGACTACATTATAGTCTATTTTATAGTCTAGATTAAGACTATTTTATAGTCTAGATTATAGACGATTTTATAGTCTGGATTACAGTCTAAATTATAGACTATTTTATACATATAACCATAGACTTTTTTTAGTTTAGACTATAGACAATTTTATAATCTAGACTATTGACTATTTTATAGTCTAGACTGCAGACTATTTTACAGTCTATACTATAGACTATTTTATAAACTAGACTGTATACTATTTCATATTCTAGACTATAGACAATTTTATAGAATAAACTATAGACTATTTTATAGTCAAAACCGTAGCCTTTTTTTATAGTTTAGACTATAGGCTATTTGATAGCCTAGACCAAAGATTATTTTATAGTCTAGACTATGGACTATTTAATGGTGTAGACTATGGACTATTTAATAGTCTAGATTATGGACTATTTTATAGTCTAGGCTAGACTATACACTATTTTATAATCAAGACCATATACTACTTTCTAGCCTAGACTGTAGACTATTTAATAATCAAGTCATGTACTACATTATAGTCAAGACCATATACTATTTTACAGTCAAGACCATATATTATTTTCTAGTCTAGACTACTGACAACATTTTTTACACTAAATTATTTTCTAGACTATATTATTCTCTAAACTATAGCCCATATTATAGTCTAAAATATAGACTAAAGAGTAAATCAGCAAACTTTTCAAACTCTTTAATCTTTTATAATTATACACCACCCTATTTGCCACAATATTATGTTGAGTGGCTTCTTGTCGTTTATTGTCAGCACCTGTTTTACTTGTAACAGAACCACAACTGCTGTTATACCACCTCCACCTTCTATTATTGTTGGCAATTGGTAACATTTTCTTTATTTTTCTTTTTTTATAATTCATCTCACTTGTAACAATGTTTACAAATACTTGTCAGCACTTAAAACCACAAAAAAAACTGGATAAATATACACACACACACACACAATAGAATTGTATGCCATTGGTACAAAGTGAAACGCAAAATACACAAACAAATAAGGAAGACAAGGAAAATTTGTTTGTTTTATTGTTGCTATTGTTGGGCTTGTTATTTTTTTTCTTTTAGATTCCAGTAAAAGTTTAGAAAATGAACTGAAAATCAAACATTTATTTAATTGTATAAATGAAAAAACAAACAAACAAATGCAGATACAACTACATAGCTTACGACTCAGTATGACTTTATAATAGAGTAAATTGAATGTAATGACAGCTATAAAAAAGCTGACATAAATAGAAAATAGGTTAAAGTATTTTTTATTAATAGATAAAAAAGTTTAAGAGATATTTTTAAGTTAATTCTTTTTATTATTATTTATAAATAGTTTTCCTTGAAATCATGTATTAATTTCTAAACACCATCTGTTTAGTTAGAGTTTATAAAACTATTTTTGTTTGAAATAGAGAAGCTTCTATAAAAAAAGGAAAAAAAAAAAGATTTTTAGTTTTATTTTAGCATATTTAATAACATAATTAATTCAGTAGAAAATGAGTAGAAAAAAACTATGACAAAATAATATTTGAAATTAAGCAACAAAATTTAGTCAAACTTAAATATTCATAATATCGAAAAACTCAGTAAAATAATGATATTTTTGTTAAAATTAATAGCAACAATTATATGTATAATTGAAATATGACACTCTACCATAGTCATCGTCATATTATAGCTTTTAATTTAATGCAATATGCTAAAATATAATAAAGTGCAGAAGAAAAGTAATGGGACAGTTTTTTTAATTTAAAATTTTTAATTATATTCAATTTAAAGAGAGAGAGAGAGAGAAATAGATAAATAGAGATAAGTTAATAATATAGAGAAAAGAAAAGAAGAAGATTGTGGAACCTAAACCCAAAACAATCAGTTGTGATAGTTCCTAAGCCACTTTATTCCCATTACAAACCCTATGAGATTAACAAGTCCTTTACTATTAACCTCACCTAGTTCGTGTAGTGTGTGGCTTCCAAACCAATTCAACCTATTTTGCTGAAGCCCTACATAGTGACAGAGTATGTGCTCCACTGTCTCCAGCTCCTCAACATCATTGCACGTTCTGCAGAAATCTGATGTGCCAATGTCCTACTTAATCGTCATGTTCCCTATTGAAAAATGACCCGTAACCATGCCTATTATAACTCTAACACTCATGTCTAGAAGATGCTTTGAATCTGCCGGTTTCAAGCTAGGCCATAGCGCTGTAGAATCTTTGCAGTCCGATCTATTATTTCATGCTCGATTCGTGTCGTCCAGAGTCCATTCCCTTATAGCCCTAAAGAAGGGCCCAATTGGAATCTTAACAGATGACTCTATGAGAGACCTATCCAGCTCATCGGCTATTTCGTCGCCATGAGTGTCACAATGACCAGGAACCCAACAGAGTCTAATCATATAGGAATCCATTAACCTTCTCAATTCCTTCTTGCACTCAAGTACCAATCTGGATCTAACAAACAGACTAGTCAGGGCCAATAACGCCGCCTGACTATCAACATAGATAGTGATCTCAGACCCTCGTTCAACATTCCTCTCAATCAAGCCTAGAGCCTTATATAATACCAAGTTATCTCCGCCTTGAAAGAACACTAAAAACGTGTCAGACAAATTTATAACTTCGTCTGATATCAGTTCCCAAAAAGTAAACACCTGCACCAGTGCCAACTTCCATCTTCGAGCCGTCCATAAAGACCGCACACCCACCGTAGAGCTTATCTACTCCCACCCAGAGATCCCTGTTAGGCAATGCCAAAACGGGAGTAGCACCAAAGTCAATCGTGGTTACGACGTAATCGGTTGGTTCAGCCAAGGATAGTGTCCTACCGTCGAATTGGAGTTTATCTAATATACTGACATGCCCCGCTCTAGATCTACCTAATAGTCCCAGCTCCTCAATGGGAATAAGCTGGAGGATGATATCCAACGCCTCCTGAGGTGTACTTCTCCTTGCCCTGAGATGCCAATTGAAGCACACCTCTGAACCTTAGAGAGAAGGTTTCTATACGTTCCCTTACCCAATGCCTCCCACCAGACTGTACAACCATAAGTAAGAATCGGTCTTACAACTGAAGTGTAAATCCAGTATACAACTTGCGGCCTAAGACCCGAATTCTTACCTATAGAGTTTCTGCAGGCGTAATAGGCATTGAGTCCCTTAATGACCCACTCCTGTGTGTTTCTTCTCCAAGACAAGTACACACCCAGGTATTTGGCCTCACTTGACAATGCAAGCTCAATTCTATTCAATATCGGTAAGCTAAAATGATCCACCTTATATTTCCTAGTAAATAAAACTAGCTCCGTTTTCTCGGGGTTAACACCTAATCCCTTACTGTTGGACCAAAGGGACTGATCACGTAGACCTGTTTGCATGACCTCACTGATCGTAGATAAGATCTTACCCGTGACCAGTAAAACAACGTCATCGGCATAGGCCACAATTTTGCGTCCCTTAGCATCAAACTGTCTGACGTTCACGGCCAAGAGCCACAGTAATGAAGAAAGAACCCCTCCTTGCGGTGTGCACCTTGTCACGAGTTTCCTTATACAAGTGCCACCCATGCTTGAGTTGATGACCCTGCCGCTAAGCTTTTTTTGTAATTTAATTGTGTTTATTTTGTACAATAATATTTACTAACTTTTCTTACTCACTGTATAATAATACTTAAACACTATATTTTTAACTATATTATAATTTATGATGGCGCCAAAAATGCCAGACTTTATTTTATCCAAATTGGAGACAAACTCTTAAAGCAGAAAAACATACAAAATAAAAACACAATCATCAGCATCACACAATATTTAAAAATCCCTCAGAAAAAAAAATTGAAAATTAAACTCAAAATAAAAACCAGTAGCTTAATAATAAAATCATTCATCCACTAGTTAAATTTACCAACAAATATTTATAACAAATATTCTTTAATTTTTATTGTATTTATTTAAAGATTTTATATATATGAAGCCAACCAAAATGAAAATCAATTTTTATGCTGGATAAATACATATTTTGATAAAACAAAAAAAAACATAAATTGTATTTATAATTTAAAGCAGTTTAATATTTAAATAAATTTATGATGGTTTTAATAAACATTAAATAAATATTTTTATATGAAGTGATTTTTTTCCGCTGCTGCGTGAGTTAGAGTGTGTCTCACATTAAAAACTGTGTGTCATTTAAAATGTGTTAAACATCTGCATAAAATTATTAAATGATGCAGAACTGTTGAAAATAAAATAAAATTTATTGAGGTTCTTTTTTGTATGGCTAGTGGGACACTTTTTTAAGTTTAAATTAAGTTCTGTTGATTGTTTAATATTAAACTAATTAAAATTAGTTTTTGAGTGAATTTTGTGTTTGAATATATTTAAAAAAATTTGTATTTGATTTTAATTATTTTTAATTCGAAGCAATTTTAATGATAGAAAAAAACTATTATATTTCTATTGCTATAAAATAAATAAAATTTATTTTTTATTTAAAATTTTCCTTTCGAATATAAATTTTGAAGTAATAGAATTTGCAAATATTAATAACAAATTTTTGACTGAAATAAGAAAGAGAACAATTCCATCCGACCAAAAATTTTAGAATATTTCATAGGAATTGCTCCTGATTACTAAGTAACATAGAACTTGAACTGAAATGGAAATGATCTAGAATAGAACTACAATTAGAACAAGAATTACAGTTGAACTAAAATTAGAATAAGAATTAGAGTTGAACTAGAATAGAACGAGAATTAATACTCAAATTAGAACAGAACTAGACTAGAACTATACTAATATTGATGTAGAACTGATCTAGAACTAAAGTAGGACTGAAGTAGAACTGAGCTAGAACTGCATAAGAAGTGAACTAGAACTGACCTAGTACTGAACTAGAACTGAACAGAATTAAAACTGAACTGGAATTAGATTTGAACTAAAACTAGAATAAAATTAGAACAAGAATTTGAGTTCAACTATAATTGAGCTAGAACTGAACTAAAACTTAACTAGAGCCGAAGTAGAACTAGAACCGATCCAGAACTAAACTTGGATGAAGTAGAACTGACCTAGAACTGAAGCTGAACAGACTTAGTTGTTCTGTTCTAAGTCTATTCTGCTTCAGTTCTAGCTCAGTTCTACTTCATCCAAGAACTGTAGTAGAACTGAATAGGAACTGAACTAGAACTGACCTAGTCATGAAATAGACCTGAACTGAATTAGAACTGAACTAGAAGTAGAACTGAACTAGAACTGAATTTGAATTGAACTAGAACTTAATTGGAACTGAACTAGAATTACAGTTGAACTAAAACTGGAATCGAATTAGAACAAGAATTGGAGTTGAACTATAACTGAGCTGTAACTAAAACAGGTCTGAGTTAGAACTAAGCTATAAACTATTATATACTCTAGAATATGGACTATTTTATATTCTAGACTATAGACTATTTTTTAGTTTTTAGCTAAAGATTATTTTATAATCTAGACTATAAGTTATAGTCTAAATTATAGTCAAGATTATAGTCTAAGCTATTGTCTTGGTTATAGTATTACATACCCAAATGAAGGTAGAACAGAACTAGAACTATATTAGAACTGAAATACAACCAAACTAGAACTGAGCTGGAACTAAAACTAAATTTTAACTGGGCTAGAACTGCATTATAGTTGAATAAAACAACTGAACTAGAAATATAGTTGAACTAGAAATGAACTAAAATTGTGTTAGAACCGAACTGGAACTGAACTATAAATGAACTTGCACTAAACTAGAATTGAATTAGAACTAAACTATAGCAAAATTAGAACTAAACTAGAACTGAATTAGAGTTGAACTAGAATTATAATTAGAACTGAACTAGAACTGAACTAGAATTGTATTAGAACTGAACTATGATTGAAATGGAACTAAATTGTATCGTTTTATTTCACTATATAGGAATGATATTTCTGAGTGGTTTCTTTGTTCTTTTAACTGTCAACACCTATTCTTGAATTTAATTTATGGTTAGAGTACGATACATTCTGTCTAGTAAGAACTCCACTAATCACCTCTGGAAATGCCAGGGTGAAATGGTTAATAAACGAATAGATGTGTAACTCAATGTTTTGTAGAACTTTTTTTGGAGAAACGGGGACTGAATCTGAATACTTGAAAAATTTTTTCTTTCATGTTTGGGGGCATAAGCATATACTTATAGCCGATTTATTGATTCTAAATATACCACTTGTGGCTTAGAAGACAGAATGTTGGGTTCAACGGATCGCATGAAATATTTGGGACTAAAAATTTGTAGTACAACTATCTGATTAAATAAGTACTAGAAAAGACTAAATAGGGTGTATATTCGTCACATTCGAGTATATTTCATAGGAAAGGTGGCCTCGTACAGAGGATACAATTCTTGTTTTATCACCAGTTGATACGTTCGCCACAGCCATAATTAAGACAATTAAGAAAATTGTTAATTATTAAAATTAGTATTTTAAATTTTTGTTTAGCATCTCGTCATACTTTAATAGTCCATTGAATTACTTTTTCTTAACTTTATTAATTTACTTTGAACAATTTTCTTAATCGATTTTAAACTTTTTTTTTGCTTACTCATTCCATACATTGATATATTTTATTAATCTTAATAATCTTTAACGTTTTTACACTCTTTTATTCATTTTAACTAATTTATTTCTTTTCGCGGAACGACAACTTTTAACAAATTTTTCATAAATCTTTTATAACTTTGCATTACACACACACATACATGCATACATATATATAATATTTAAGCAAAATAATAAAAATAAAACAAATTGAAATTAAATAATTTATTAACTTTAATAAATCCGTTACTAATTTCTTAAATATACACGCATGTTCATATGTTGCCAGAAATAAATCTTAATGAAATATTACTCGAACTCGGGCCATGACTCTAAGAATTAACTCTAAAGAATAAAGAAACAAAGAGAAAGGGAAAAAGAAAGATTTACGAATAATTTTATGTTTTAATGAAATAAAATTCTGTTTGCGTAGCATTTCATACAATATTTTTGCTGTTGTTTATTGTGTATACGAAAGATTATTAACGTGATTCTTTTTATAAACTCGGATTTCATATTAGTAGTACTCGAGCGATGAGTGCTGATTGTATTTATGTATATTATACTCATTCATATGTTAGGATATATAACTTATATTTATGGATTTCAGCAGAAAATTCTTAAAGTTGTTTGGCGAAAAGCAACAAATAATATTATGATAAATATACAACGAAATTAAAATTAATATTAAACTATATATAAAGAAAAATATTAGGGTATATCACAGTTTCTTATAGTTGCTATAAAAAGTTTTACAACTTCAATTGGTATAATAAGCTTCAAGGTTTATATTTATGTTCTATGTCTTGTTTGCAGGACAATTTGATATTAAATCATAACATATACGAGTAATAAGGATTTCGCTTACTTGTGACGTTGGGTTTGATTTCTTTCTATTGCCTGTAATTTGTCTGTAACTCTGCCTACATACATATGTGTATATGACTGAGTGTTTTTTCTCTTTATAATTTCTTTTACACTCTTATTCAAGAAGCTGAAATAAAAGTGTGCCTCTAAGCAGCAACAACATTTTTATTACTTTATAAATTTATTATTTGTTTTATTTTTAATCAAATAGTCTTTTCACGTAAGTAGTTATTGCTAAACAAAATATGGAGGATAAGAAACTAAGAGAAGCAGAGTAATAAAATTATTAAGTTCTTTTTTTTATTATAATACACAGTGGGACCATATTAGTTTGACTTAGTCAACTATGACAATTCTAATAAAAAAATATTGTAATATATGATGATATAGGGTACTCTGGGGAGCATTAGCCACTTCTTTGCCTGAATTGTTATATTTTCAGAACTGTTCACGATATCAATAAACTTTCTTTAGTAATAAAAACCTTGATATGTTGAATTATATTTAATCCCTTTTGACCCTAACAGAGCTTCGTATCTAATTACAACGTTCCTGGAGGATAAGTTAAATTGGCCCACCAGCAGTTTGACGAATGTACCTCAGAAGGAGTATTACGCACGAGTGATAATTTGTTTCACTCTTTAATGGAATTTATTAAAAATTATATTGCAAATTCTTGTACTTTACTATCAGGTTTATAATATAATAAAAAATCGTTGACCAATTCCAAAAAAAATAAAGTTATTACAGAAAAAATCCTCAGAGAAATATTTAGAAGAGTGTAAAAAAAAAACATTTAATAGTTACAGTTAATGTATGTTGCAAATTTTAAAATTTAACATATAATATATGTGATAGAGGAAGAGGAAATCAATTTAAAAAATACTTCGTTTCCAAGATAATTGGCAAAAATGAGTGAGGAGCCCCCTATGTCGAATGCTCTATCTTCTACCCTACCCCAGGAGTAAATAACCCATTAGAAATCTTACATCAATAATAATTTGGTTCCAAGTCAGTTTTAGTGTAATTCTCATTACAAATTCATTTCGAAGTCAGTTCTAGTTTAGCTTTATCTCAGTTTCAGTTCAGATCAAATCCAGTTCTAGTTTAGTTATAATTTAGTTATAGTTCAGTTCTACTTCAGGTTGAGTTCTGTCAGTTTAATTCCAGTGAAATTCTAATTCAGTTTTAGTGAAGTTCTAGTTCAGTCAGCTCAGTTCTAGTTCAATTCTAGTTCAGTTTAATTTCAGTTCTAGTTCAGTTCTAATTCAGATCAGTTCTAGTTCAATTCTTATTCAGTTCTAGTTCTATTCTGCTTCAGTTCTAGTTCAGTTCTAGTTCAGTTCTAGTTCAGCTCTAGCTCAGTTCTATTTTAACTCTAGTTCAGTTCTAGTTCAGTTCTAGTTCAGTTCTAGTTCAGTTCTAGTTCAGTTCTAGTTCAGTTCAGTTCTGTTCTAGTTCTGTTCTAGTTCAGTTCTAGTTCAGTTCTAGTTCAGTTTCATTTCAGTTCTAGTTCAGTTCTAATTCAGATCAGTTCTAGTTCAATTCTTATTCAGTTCCAGTTCTATTCTACTTCAATTCTAGTTCAGCTCTAGCTCAGTTCTAGTTCAACTCTAGTTCAGTTCTGTTCTAGTTCAGTTCTAGTTCAATTCTTATTCAGTTCTAGTTCTATTCTGCTTCAGTTCTAGTTAAGTTAAGTTCTAGTTAAGTCCTATTTCGTAACATACATAAATTTCATTTTTTTAATTGATAATATACTACAGATCAAAGGAAATATATAATTTTTATTATTCTAACCGCTTGTGGATCTTTTCCAGTAACTCTCTCATTTAAGATTTTATAATTTTTTTTGCTGCCACTCTTTTGGAACAATCTGTTCATCTCCTTTTAAAATCTCCAATACTTTGGAACACCTCTTTGAACCTCATCAATTCTCATTTCACAAAAGTCCAATATCTCAACACTGGTCTTAGCTCCACATAATTTAGTGAATTGGCCGCTTTTGGTACAAAAACTATGAAATTGTTTTGGTACCACTCCCGAGCATTTTTAGGAAGTAACATGATGGTAAATCAAAGAAAAAATATGTAAACCCATTGTGCGCTCTTATGAAAGAAATACATAAGTTTTTGCAAACATTCTTTGTTGTATTTTTCGATATTTATTTAGCCCACTGTAACAAAACAAATGATTCTTTTGCCGACACTGGCTTAAATAACTTAAATGTAGGCTGTGGTCTTTTCCTTGAAGTCTCAGTTGTCCTCCTGGACGAGTATGCTTTCCTAGAAGATACTGAAGAATTCTAAAGACTTCTATGAACAAAGGTTCTCCTTACCCCATCCTCTTCTTTTGGAAATTTCAACAGCTTTTCGATCTTAAACTTATCTGAACATATTCCCGAGAATCATTTACATGAAAATTTTAACCAGAAGCTACAAAAAATTTGTCAGTACATACGTTTCATCGTGCATTTTACAAGATGAGAATTTTTGTATGAAATTTAATTTCAATTTTCGTGCACTAAATATGTTTTCAACTCCGCATTAGCATTAACTTTTCACACCAAATAGATTGAGTACTATGCTAACAGGGGTACTGTACTACCAGGTGTGTTTTGGATTTCTTTTCAATATTCTTTCATTTTTATTGACCTTCAAAATATCATGTGGATTTTTTCTCTTCCCGAACTATATTCCCTATCAATGGTCACATACTCCTGATTTTATTTAATAACATTGAAAACAGTTTGATAGCAGACATTTAATTGTTTGGTCAATTATTTGTAGGACCAATTTGGATTTTTTTCAAATTGTTGAATAATTTATTGCACCTACATCTCCTTTGCCACTCATTTTGATCAAACACACAAAAGATCAACATGGTTGTCATTGAAAATAATAACTGACATATTTTTCAAAGATAAAAAAAATATTTTAAATGTTGCTTCGGAAAAAAGTTGTGAGGCAAAACGTGTGTTAAGATTTTTTTGATTGCACTCCTTATTTTAGTTCTAATACAAATCTAGTTCAGTTCTAATTCAGTTATTTTCTTTTTTTTCTAACTCTTGCATAACTTTTGAAATAAATTTTAATGAAAACATCAAATTTCAAATTTACCATCTGCAGAGTAAATTAAGTAAAATTTATGTTATTTCTTTTTCAAAACTATGATTCCATTATGTCATGCTATGACTATATGCTATATAGTTTTTCAAACCTAAAAAAAAAATTGCAAAAACTATAATATTTGGGCAAAATTTATGAACTCTGCAATTAAATTATTTAACAAATTTTCGTTATTAAAATACAAATACACCCATAAATAAATGTGTAATTAATTCTAATCCCCCTAATAGAACCATAAAGATAGGGTTAATTAAATGTTAAATTCTTTAACCATAATTCATTTGATATCTTTATGCTATACAGCTCTGCAAAAGCACTATAATAATAATTATCCCCATAATAAATATTTCAATTAGAAATCATGGTACTTAAACTATGGCGATATATACAAAAGTACTTTGTACAATAACAATAATAAATAATTTTGGCATTTATATTTGCAAAAATGATTTGAATTAATAATAAAATTCTATTTCTATTATCGCTTTAATTCATTATACATCACGTTTTTTGGCGTGCGTTTTGTATTAAATTATACATTTTAATGGATATATGTATATATTTATATATTTACACACTCATACTCATGCATATTTACTTATTTGTATAGAAAACTAAAATAAAATAAAATTATTATTATTGTTGTTGTTGTTATTATTATTTTTGTTGTTTAACGCATTTGTTGGAAATGCTAAATTACACATTGTTTGGCATAATATTTGCGTATTATATTGTAGAAGTAGAAGTAGAAGAATAAACTGATGCTTTTTTTATTATTTTTATATTTTCATGCAAAATTTTTATTTAAAAATAAATGCAAATATTTAAACATGTAACGGAAAACTCAATGAATTTTACACAACAGCAACAACAATAATATTTTATTCATTTAAAAGTACATTCATAGTTTTAGTTTATTTTGTTGCATTATTCGTGTTTCATTTGCTAAAAAGGGATTTACACATGGATCATTTTATATTTAGACTAAATTTTAATTTTAGTACATTTATAGAAAGGAGTATGTGTTGATGACTTAATCAGTTTGTTAGTTGCATTGCAGCAAATGTGGTGGCGATTGCTATGGCCACCAGCTACCAGCCACCACATTTATATGCAAACACAATTTAAAATGTTCATTTAAAATGTGGTTTTTAAAAAGTTTTGTGAATGACGATTTTCGTCTGAGTGAGTTAAGAGGCAACGGAAGAGGGTGACTAGTTAGTTTGTTTGTTTGTCTGTTTGGATTTCCTATTAGACTTAGTGTCAATTTAATAGAAACATACATACGTCAAATTTTAATTAAATAAAATAAATAAATACGGGCTTAAGGTCTATTCGTATAGTTTGAATGTTGAGAGAAATAGATTTTAAAAATTATAGATTTCTAATTAAAAAATAAATAAATAAAATATATTTAAAGGAATCAATCAAATGATGATGGATTTATAAAATTCAAAAACAGATAAAGTGAGAAAGTCCATATTTGATGTGGTTTTAGGTTTAATTTAGAACATAAATGAATAACAATCGAGATTTAAGAAAAAAATTAGCTTTATGTAAAATATGTGAAATGGATAGAATTTAATATGTCAATTAAAATCCTCACAAGTTTGCTATTTTTAAATTTATCTGTAAAGAAATATATTTTGAAAAAATTTGGCTTGTGGTTAAAAAATTTCTTGTATTAGAAAGAGCCCCCATAGATCTGCCTCCATAATGTATGTTCATAACTCCTATCAAACCTATATATGGATTTAAACAAATGAAAGAGTCTCTGATGTCCGTAGATATTTTAAAAATGTACGACATACCTAAGACCATACGGATTGCAATTAGTGAATAAATAAAAACATAAGTGCATTTTACATAACATTTAATTCAATTTATATAATATTTTATTTTTAATAGATTGAGATAGACTTTGAGTTAAAGTATTCACAAGCCAAGCAACTAATTTCAATGTTAACTGTTTATGGAAAAACAATTCATGTGCTGAAACGCAGCTGGATGAAATTCTCGGCGTAAAAATACTGAACTGTAAAAATACTGAACATGGTTGTCATAAATAATCAGGATCAAACCCAATTTAAAAATTTTACATTCTACGTTGACATAGCTTAAAAAAGACATAAAATGTAAGAAAATTATGAACTTTTACAAATGTTCTGGAGAAGTGTTGGAAAAAAGTGTGCATTTTTTTTTTTTTTTTTTTTAATTTTTAAAATTTGTATATTTATTCAGCGACTCAGAATTTTAAAATAAAATAATAAGCGGGCTCCTTAGTTTCATAAAAATAAAACATTTTTGAAATAACTTATACAGGTACTTAAATATTTGCATTTGAAAATGTAAATTTTTTCGTTTACATGCTTTAGATAGGACTACCTGGCGTCCTTATATAGAAACCAAGAGACTTCATATGAAGTTAAAATCTTCTAGCATTCACTGGTTAATAAACATCCAAACCAAACTCAGCCTTAACAATAAAGTCATCCTGTATAAAACCGTATTAAAAATAATTTGTACATATGGTATCCAATTATGGGGTACAGCCAGTAAAACGAGTATCGTTATTACACACAGGGCCTAATCAAAGAATCATGACATAAGAAATGAGAGATTTACAGGTTCAATTTGTAAAAACGCAGTGAAAAATATATTGTACATCCACTAACTAAGCCTCGTAAAATATTGATGGGTGTAATCGCGTTTAGACTCTAAAGCACTCTATCCTGCTACCACTGGTCTTAGATAGCCGCTTTTATTATTAGTCAGTGCCATCATCAAGTGATCTTTAACCACATCGTTAAAAGGTTTTCCTGGTTTTCCGTTCATGTAGTGGAAAGGGCCGGAACTTTTTACCCTCAACTTGAGAGCTATTTCGCATGGCTCTTTCCTTGGATATTCCTACTTAAGATACTCGTCAACCAGCGCTTGGTATTTGTCATGATCTTAAAAGGTTTTCCTGCTGACGTTCATATAGTGGAAAGGGCCGGAACTTTTTACCCTCAACTTGAGAGCGATTTCGCATGGCTCTTTTCTTGGATATTCCTACTTAAGATACTCGTCAACCAGCGCTTGGTATTTGTCATGATCTTCCTTATCTCTCTCATGTGGAGTGCCATTTGCCTCATTCTTGGAAATTTTGTTAAGTATAAAGAGAATTTTGACATAACGTTGTCTAAGAATTTCTTTCTCCTTCGACTTTTTTGTGTGTTAAAATTATCCATATAGTTCCCACGAGTAAGCATGTAAGGGGACAGCGTACATGGACTAGACAAAGAAAATTTTACAACTGGCCCGTGTTCTGGCGCCTGAGAGAAGCTGTTAGCGAGTAGTTTTCTTTAACCACCGATTAGCCATTCAGTTTCTCAGCACTGCTACTAACCACTTAAACCTTACGAAAGGTGGAAAGAACATTTGGAATAAGGGATAGTGTATGTATAACCTTTGTTCATAGAAGCCTTTAGAGTCTAGACATCGATTACGCAGTATCTTCCAGGAAAGCAGACACCTCCAGGAGGACAACTGAGTCTTCAAGGAAAAGACCACAGCCTACATTTAGGCCATCATGTTGCGCCGAGAATCTAATTTCTAACCTTCTTCACGATTCACTTTTTGATGCCAAATATAGAAGGAGTGTTAATCAACACATTATTTAGTATTTCATTTGGTAGGTTATCATATTGTATTTTCTATGATGTATAATTTTTCAAAATTATTATTGTTAAATTAAAATTTTGTTGCAGTGTTCCAAAATAATTTCCTCAAAATTAATTTTCTGTGATTTTCCAATTTCTAGGTATTTGACTGACAGTTTGGATTTAATAAAAAAAAGTATTATATATTTAAAATCTTCGGACTTTGGAAATTTTAAAAAGTATCCGATCTGTATTATATTGCTTACAGCAACTGAAAAATTTACGTTTTAAAATGTAAAAAAAAAAAAAAAAATCGCTCACATTTTTTTAGAGAAATTTTCAATTTTTCCAAAATTGTTTTCTTATCTTTTGCAATTTTAAAGATATTTCGTTGGCTAATATCTCAAAATTTAAGTGTATATATATTCTCAAGACTTCGCAGAATTAGAAACTTTTAAGTTTTTTTCCAATACTATATACTTTGGCTTAAATATATGGAAATGAAAATGTATATTTTTTTCGTTTACATGTAACATAATCTGACTGGGGTATCTTATCTCATTAAGTTTAACAGCAGAACAATTTCCATGTCTCCACATGTCGGAGGTAAATATCAAGTTGGCTAGATGTTATGTATAGGCTTTCGTGGGATTATTGCCGTGTCATCCGCAAACATAGAAACAGTCAGTCCTTCGCTTGCTAGTAAGTCAGAAATTTAAATTAAGTACATGGTTGGTACAAGGAAACTTCTCTGTGGGACACCTGTTTTTTTTTCAAATTTTCTTGTTACAAATTCGTTATATTTTACGGTCAGATAAATAAGACTCCAGCAATTTGTGGGTACATGGTGTTAGTAAGCTTGCGAGATATCCTAAAAGATAACTGAATAGTACTTCTTTAATTCATTCAAAACACTTCCTTATCTCTTTAGTTAAACGATTCACTTGCTCTATTGTTCAATGTTTTTCACGAAAACCAAACTGGTGAACTGGAACGATATTTCTATCGTTCAAAAATGGCATAATTTTCTTTTGAAATACTTTCTCGAATAACAAGAAAGACAAAAAAGATAGAAGGCTAATAGGTCTATAAGATGTTGGTATAGTAGACCCCTTTTATGGCTTTAGAATCATTTAGATCTTAGAAGTTTTCCACTTTTTGTTTTCCATAAATTTGTTTGTAAAAAATTTTTGTCAAACACATGTTATTTGACAGTTTTAACATTCCAGTCGGAAATAGAAGGGCTGAAGATAAATTATAAAATGCCTTATTTAGGATCTACNNAACGTGGACGATATTCTGATCGTTCAAAAATGACATAATTTTCATTTGAAATACTTTCACGAATAACAAGAAAGACAAAAAAAATAGACGGCTAATAGGTCTATAAGATTCTGGTATAGTAGACCCCTTTCATGGCTTTAGAATCAGTTTGTTCTTAGAAGTTTTCCTCCCTTTTGTTTTCCATAAATTTGTTTGTAAAAAATGTTTGTCAAACACATGTTATTTGACAG
>MINK01177392.1:223-10778 GCA_001735545.1 Phormia regina
TTCGCATAGAAGTGAGTTAGAGAAACCCAAATCAGTTTTCTTTCGCTTAGAAGGCGAATGAAAGCTTTCGTTCGTCATAGAGAAACAGGCTATAAATATCTTACAAAAAATAAAATGGAAAACAATTTTTTATTGAAAATTAATGTTTAACGAAACATTTTTATTCAACTTGTTATTTTTTTATGCCCTTAAGAGCTACCAGAGATATTAAGATTATTTTCGAAAGAAAAACTTTAATTTTCTTCAAAATATATAACAATGTTTCTCAAGGTATACCGTTCCACTCAGAATTATTATTATTTTTTTTTTTTAAATTTAAAGAGTCTGTCTCTGTAATCCTTACACGGTGGTCCCAAAACGAAATTTTTTGGAAATAATTGTGTAACTGGAGGTATTTGATTGAAATTTCACATGGACAATCCTGAGGTGTATGTCAATTGATTTGGAAGACAGGTTGTTGGGGGTTTTGGGGAACGGTGGTTGATCTCCAATGGTGGTCAATAAATAAAGCCAATTGATTTGGAGAGGGATAGGTTGTTAGAGTGACTGGGGGACCAATAAAGTCAATTAAAAATATAATTAAAAGAGTTGTTTAGAGGAGGACCGCTTATTAGAGGGAATTTGGGACGTGAGGGTGGTCCTCCAAAGTTGGTTCAAAGGTGGTCAATAAATAAATTCAATTAAGAAATAATTAAAAGTGTTGACAGGTTGCAATTTTAAACATTATTTTTTTACGATCACAAATTTCTTTAATATAAACATTTTTTAAAGACAATGAAAATAAAAAATTTAAAGTTTTATATAAATTGGTATTATCTTTACCTATCTATTTAAGGATCACTATTTTTTTTTATTAAATATTTTTTATTTGCTTTCTATTTTCCATAGAAACATTAAATTTATTGTGGATTTTAATTTAAAGATTTCCTCAAATTTTATCTTATACAGGGTTAGGTTGTTATTGAAAACGGGAAAAATCCAGATAAAATTTAATCTGTGAAAAAAAAATGGTTCTAATGGTTTTCAATAACAATATTTTTTAGGATATAGGGAGTGCATTGGGAAAAAAACTTTTATATTTAATTGATATTACATTTAACACAAAAATATAATTATGAACATGTATACCATTTTTGATAACTCTTCAATTACAGATTTGATCTATGCTTCAGTCACTTTTTTGGAACAGGTTGCCCATTTAAAAATTTCTTGTAAAATTATATAGAAATTAATTGTTTGGTAAAACAATTAAAAATTTATATATAAAAATATAATTTTTAAAATTAAGTGTAAAGAAAACAAAAGGACATAAAAATAATATTTTATATAACAATAAAGAACAATATTTAACTGAGATATTTAAACTCCATCTTCTCTTTAAGTGTATTTTTGTTACACTCACAAATACCATTACGTATTTAGTCACTGAAACCCCTAATTTATATAAACCTATATAAAATAAGTCTCCCAGTTAATACAAACCTTCACGAAGTGGATGTCAACAGACAGATGTAGGGTAGACTGGGGAACATTCGTCATTTTTTTGCTTAAAATGCTTTAACTTCAATACGGTTTACGATTGATTGATTCTGACTATCTTCATGTTAAGTTAATTCTTATTATGAATTTGTGAAGTGACCAAAAACATCGAAACGACCCCATGGGGGTTCGCCAGGTGATGGGGCAGAATCAGAAAATTCACTAAATAACTTTTATTTGAATTTAATTAGGACTGGGGAGTCTTCATAATACGACTTAGTAAGAGCTTCGTATCTGATTACAACGTTCCTGTAGGATAAGTTAAATCGGCTTACCAGCAGTTTGACGAATGTACCTCAGGAGGGGTATTGTACACAACTTATCAAAATATATAGTATAGGAAGGAGAGCATTAGTGCGGGTCGGTTAATTATATATGAAAATTATTGGAAAGTAGGAGGGATGTATCCGAGATACCAGAAGTAACAACTGAATTTGATGTTAGATTCAAAAATCTTTAAAGAGAAATTTGAAGCAGTTGTTTAACCATTTACGATATATCTCATTCTGGAATCGGACTTAACACAAAATACGTAAAGGGCGGTATTTTGGGGCATGGCAAAAACATAATTTTTGTATGGAGACCGACCCGCTCTAATGCTCCCCCTTCTACCCTATATCTTTTTTTAAAACTCTCATTTACAATAGCAAAATTCTGATTAGCGTTCCCGATATTTCGATGTAATATATATCTTACGTTATACGGGGCATTCTTTAAAGTTGATTTTAACCGAGGGAGGGAATAGAAACATATATCATTGTTAAGATTTCAACCAATACGTTTTTGGCGATTAAAACAAATCCACCTAAATATATAATAAGAAATGTCTTTTCCATTCATGATATAGTTAATCTAGTGCTATATTCAAAACCATAAAAAATATATTCCAAAATATGGACGATTTTAACTTTTTTTATATTAATAAAAAAGTCTATAAAAATAATTAAATTGCTCATATAGTTGTTGTTTAACTTCACAATGAATCATTAATGAAAAGAAAAAAATATAGCTGTTCTAAAGATTTTTCATTGTTGTTTATTAGACTTTTGATCCTGACCCTTTAATACTCCTCATATTCTCCATTTTATAGTGTACAAAATCCGATGTTCAGTTCTTTTGTATAAAATGCATTTTATTTTTGCCTTGATTACACTCTTTTAATATTTTTCAACAATAACAATGCCTATGTATTATATTTGATGATTAAACTATTTGTATAAAAAAATTATAAATTAATTTGCGTTGTTGTTTTTAAAATAAATGCAAAATATTTGCTATTTAATGTGGCGCCATTTAAATTTTTAAAGTTTACAAAAAGTATTAAAAAAAAACAAATTAGAAATACTTTTATAAAAATATAAAAAAAAATTCTCAAAAACAAAAAAAGAAAACGCGCCGAACGAAGTGAATGGATTATTTGATATGTGAATCAATTGCAATGAAATTTAGATTATTTTTTTTTATATATATTTTTTTGGAGAATGTGCAATAAATATATTAGTATTAATAATATCTCGTGCAAAAACACAAAAAATAAATGCAAGGCATGAAGGTTGAATAATTTTTATTTATCAATTTTTATTTTTAGCTGTTGTTTACAAATTTCAATTACATTTTTTTTTTATACGAAATTAAATTTATATTTAAATTAAAACGCATTTAATTTGGTGTTACTATTTTTATTTTATTAATTCATATACATATATATAATTTATTTGATTTTTCAATTATGATTGTTTAGCTAATTATATTTGTATTAGATGAGAGTGTGAATTTTCGTTTAGAAATTATTACCTATTTATTTACTTATTGATGAAAAATGCTTTTAAAATTTTGTAAAATATGTGAAAATTCAAAGAAATTATTAGATATTTTAAAGCTCTAGTTAAGAGATTTATTAATATTTTAAAAATTATGGAAATAAATTTAGTTATGATCGAATTTAAAAGGAAATGTATAATTATTTTTGAGAAATTAAAATTTTTGATAAAAGGTTTTAATTTTAATTTTCTTTTCTTAAATTAATGATGATAGGTCCATGTTTTCCATTCTTGTGTCGGTTGAAATGGCGTTTATGGAGCCCACCGATAAGTGACATATATATTATATGTATATCAAACAATTGGAATTCTTGTCGAAAATTTTACTATAAAGATTGAGAAGGAACGGCTTATAAATGAGGTGTGGAAGGTATTATGCATTTGTGCTGATGTTTGTAACACCCAAAAATATTGGTCTAAGACCCACCACCTTAATTTATACCAATCGGCTTAGAAACACTCCAATCGGCTTAGAATCACTTTCTGAGTCGATTTAACGATGTCCGTCCGTNTGNCCGTNCATGTAAACCTTGTAATCAAACTACAGGTCGCAATTTTGAACAAAAATTAATNAAATTTGGCACACTGGTTTCTAATAGTTCAGGGACGAAGTCTATTGAAATTGGTTATGATCGGTCNATTATTTCACCTAGCCCCCATATAANTGTTCTNCCGGAAAAGGNTTTAACGATCATAAATACCTTAAATACNGCAATATTTTAATGAAATTTGGCACNTATAANTTTTANATAAGCTTAAATCTGTGTGACGATTTTCAGAAAGAAAGGTTCATAATTGACCATAGCTCNCGTATAAANCCCTTTTCAGAAAATCACTTATCGGGAATAAATCCCATTAAAATGTTANTATCANGTTAATATGCGACAAAAATAATTTTTATATAAACATAAATGATACTATAAAATTTTACAAAGATCGCTCCATAATTTANCATAGCTNCCATATAAGGCCATCTTTCGGGAATCATCCAAAAGTGAATAAATTCATATATCATCCAAAAGTGAATAAATTCATATAAATGATAGAATATTCTGTATTCTTATGTTTTATTATACACTTAATATGAATATCAGTCCACATTTGGTTCGAAGTCTAATACAAAACCCCTGCCCTAATCGGGCTTGACGGACTATATCTTTTTCTCTCGTTCTTAATTTCATTTACAAGAGAAAAATCTTGCAATTAATTGCAAAATTTCTTTACATTAAAATTATAATTAAAAGTTTATTATCAATCATTATTATTTTAAAATTAAATATATGTATAATGCTTAATGTAGAGTACTTTAGAGCTGAATATTTTTTTTAAATATCAGCTGTCTACATATTTAATTTATTAATTAAGAAAGAAATCAACAAAATGCGATGAGTAAGAAATTGTATTAATTTTTCTTTTTAACTGTAACAAAGTGTAAATTAATATTTAATATTCAGAATATTTTAAACAAATATTGTTATGTTTAAAATGTATATTTTTAAATATTTATATATGCATATAAAATTAACATAAATAGGTTGAAAAAATATATAAACGTGTCCATTATGTTTAAGTTTTTTTTAGATATTTTAAATTAAACTTTAACAAAACATTCGATAACAATTCCTTCCTAATTACTCCGTTCCACTACCAGTAAATTAGGCAAAGAAATAACATTTCACTACAAAAAATAATGGCAACTAATTATAAATGAATATATTAACTGAATATTACCAGTCTTGCCAATTTAGTCTTTTTAAGTTTTATTTATACCCGTATTTTCTATCTCGATTTTTGTCGTTTTCCGACTAAAAATCTATTGAAAAAATCTATTTTTAATTTTGGAACAATCGATTTTTCGACTATTTCCGACTTTTTCCGACTTTTTTCCGACTATTTTCGACTTTTCGATTTTTTCCGACTATTTTCGATTTTTCGACTATTTTCGACTTTGCTCGACTTTACGATTTTTTCCGACTATTTTCGACTTCTCGACTATTTTCAACTTTTTCCGACTATTTTCGACTTTTTACAACAAAAAGTCGATTGTTCGATTATTCGAAAGTCGATTTGATAAACCCTAAGACAAACATTGATAGTAATCGATCAAACTTCAAAATAGTCACTTAAAATTAATTTGCCGCATAAAATATGTTTTCGTTTGTAAATGTACAAAGAAACCAGCTTCGCGACGTAATGAGCTTCCTCATTATGAGGATGTCCACCAAAAATTTCCATAAGTACTTTTAAAACAGTAATACTTCACAGGTTTCGTAAATTTTTTCCAAATACGTTTTTGAGGAAATGCTACAGGTTGTTCAACCACATTTACTATAAACTTACAGGCAAACGGCCGTTCATCCAACGCTGAAAGTGGCAATATTTCTAAAGTTTTTAGCAACTGGCAGTTACCAAAGACCAGTAGGAAACGACTTCCAAGGATGTGTATCCCAACCAACATTTAGTAAAATTATGGAAGAAATATATTGCCCCAAAAAGATACGGTTACAAATGTCAGAAGCAGAAGAGTGTAACACAAAAAGCAGCATGAATGTCATTAATTTTGTCAATTAATTTCTTCTGCTGGTTTACCTGTTCCCTCAATAGATTCATCGCTGAATTGGCTTGCCTCTTTCTACCGGTAGGTTTACTTGACGATGCGGTTTCGAATCCATGTTGATTTCTTCTATTACCAATCCAACAACTTCCTCGGGAGGAATTGCTGCGCTTCTTATACTGATAGCATTATCATCCATTTCTTCTAGTGAGGATAGGGGATCTGACTGAAAGGGACCACCTCCAGTACCTGTAGGTAACTGGTGGTCCCTTCAAGTCGGACCAAACCTGTAAAATTGAAATTTATTTATCATACTGTTAAGCTCATTAGGTTAGGTTATTAACTTCTTCCACTCGACCGCATCTCTCGTTGGTGGACCCAAGGAATTTAATTTATTTGTTACTTCAGCCTATGAAGCATCACATTTATTTTTATTCCCTCCAAATAATTGTTTGTTTGACGCAAGTTCTGGGTGGTTCTTCATCTCCTTACAGAGCAATTCAAATTGGTCTGAGGTGGTCTTCTTTTGTCTGTTAAGAGTTGGAAAAATAATAAGCAGACAAAAAGGAATTATCAATTACTATCAATTAATAGTATTTTCATTTTCCTGTTTATTGTTTTGTATTTTTTTTATTTTCTAGACATATATATTTAGTATATGTTAATGTTAATGCAGGCAATATTATATTTAAAGTCATGGAAAAGAATCTAGTAGAGAATACTATTTGTGACTCATTTCCGTCTACAGACGGAACGTAAAATCGAGGTAGAGAATATGGGCATTTGTTTTTAACCTTAAAAATGTTTGTTTTAGCTTTTTGACCTTTAATTTTTATTTTAACTATTTATGTTATATTTATAAATTCACTAAAATATCCTTAAGAGATACTTAAAACTATTTGTTGTTTTTTTAAAGGAACTATATAATATTTTTTTTGACTTTATTTTTATGAACATTTTAGCTTATCTGACTTTTTTTAAAGTATAATTTAGCTTCTTTTTTCTTCAATTCCTGGCAACACTGGTCATTACCAAAAGCCAAATAATTTATGTTGGAATAACATGATGAACAATGGCTAAAAACGATTTTGTATAACACTTGAAGTTCCGTATGACATAATTGATTGATCAATTATTTAATCATGATATCACAATCACTGTATAAAAGAACATTAATTTAAATATCATTTGCATTTATTTTAAAAGCAACGGATCGTTCACCTTTCGTTGAAACTCATTGATAAGCGGGGACGAATGTTCACAAAGCTGGGAACAAAAATACAATCAAATCTGTTTTTGTGCAAATTACTTAAATGCTACTATGTGCATTTATTTTCACATCATATCTCACTGGCTTAAGAAAGAGATGCTTTGTGATGCTTGATCAGTCATAAATCTAAATAACGGTTATATTCTTTCAAAATATTTTGTAGAACACAGTGACCACCTAAACGATAAAACATTTTGTAAACTATTTGAATGTTATTAGTAGTCATTTTTTTAGAGATCAGGGAATAAATTTCATACGAAAACAGATCTGGCTCTTAAACTATCTCAACGATCGATCCAAATTTAAGTTCTAAGTGTAAAAGTGGAGGGATGTACCTTAAATATTTTTATACATTTGTTATGCTGAATGCTTCACAAATTCTTCTAACCTTCAACAATATTTTTCGCTATTCGATTGGAGAAGAAAAACATTCCATTGAAAACATTTTTTACGAATGTTGCTCACATATAGAATCCCATATTTTTTCGTTCCATTTTTAATATAAAGCTGGAATCCCATGATATATTTTCCAATATAATGTATGATTTAAACATCTATATCTAATTTGCTAAGCATTTTTACCCTTTCCAGGGCTTTCTGAAGTCCCCAGATGATGTAGAAAATTAAAATTATAATAAGATTATAAGATTTTTTAATTTTTACCAGGGAGCGAAGATAATCGATTTTATGTGGATTTGTTTTCTTCACAGGGTTATAAAAAAATAAAATTTGGCTCATCCTAGAGATTTTAAACAAGTATATACATTTACTAAGTAATTTTTCTCTTTCTTGAGCCTTCTGAAGTCCCCAGATGATGTAAAAATTATCGGTTTTATGTTCTCTACTGATGGGATAAAAAATTAAAATTTGGCTCCTCCTAAAGACTTTGAAATTTCTATTTATTAGCGGAGTTACGTGGATTTACATTTTTTTCTTTTCGGAGCTTTCTGAAGCTTTACTACCTTGAAAACTAAAATAAAATTTTTGTATTACAAAGCCTAAGTGGACTAGATTTTGAAATTTTTTTTCAGGGAGCGGAGCTAAGTTGATTTAAGTGTCGAAGCCAGCTTTTTGTATCAGGGAGATTAAATATGCAATTTATTTTTATAAGAATTTTTTTTCTTTGCAACCTTTCTGACACTCGTAAGCCATTAGGCCCATTGTGATGGCCTATATAAAAAGGAAGTTCCTCTCCCAAAAAAACTAATTTTGAAACCAACCCGTACTCCTAATAAACCTAATAAGGTTTGAAATAAGGCATGTCATTCAATAGTATTGGATGCAGTAACGAAGGGGGTGAGAATGTTCTCGCAAGGGAACTTTCATCCGTCATTTCGTTACCTCGTATACCTTTATGGCTCGGAACCCATATCAGCACCACCCGAAAGTGATATAGCTGGGTTAATAAGGATATATAGTAGTCAACACATCTTGAACTTAAAGCTTTGATTGCTGCAAGGCTGCCTACATATATATCAATGTTCCAAGCGCTGAAATTAAATTCCTGGATTCCTGGATGCAATGACTAAATCATCAGAGAATATACCCCAGCCAGTGCCAGTATCTGTCTTAGAGCCATCAGTGAATACTGAGATTGCATATTTCTTAAATACGAAATTTGTAGCCCAATCTTCCCTAGATGGGATTCTAATATCGAATGTTTTAACAAAATTCATTCTTGGTATTAAATAGACGGTACCCTGTATACGATCTAATCTGCCTATTACATTCATTATAGTGCCGTGACCAACGTGGCAGTGCCTGTGTTCGCCCGACTATTTGAGCCGTAGAGCGGACTTGGTATACCTTCCCTAAGAAACAACAAAAAATATGTAACAACAAATAATCGCACAATTTTGGTGGGAAGATCACATAGTTTTAAAACGGTAATGCAGAAAGCTCTTTGTGAGGGCATGTGTATGTACCTAGTCCTTTGTTGACCCAGATGACGTGTCATCCAATTTTAGTTAAAAGATCAATACAAAATATCTAATATAGACCGATGTAGCTTTTGTATAGATATAATAATTCCAATATTTTGATATTTAAAGAAATATTTTCTTTATTCTACTTTTGCCATAAACAAATGCATTTGTTTTAAGCAGATGTGCTAATTTCTTCACTAACACTGTCTAGCTAATTAAATTGTTTAATAAACAAAATTATTTATTAAATACATAATTTAAATGAGACAAATACATTATCAAAAACATTATTTAAACAACAGATTACTAGCTAGGTAGCAACTACAAACTACAAACAAATCTCAATTTCCTATTTGGCAATCTTATATGTAAATCATATTGTTCAAGGGTTTTTTGTTACTCCATTTATCTGGGATTCAACTCATTTTAAATAATGTTTATTGTTTTCGTATGAAATGTTTTTATGTAAATATTTTTAATTTTCGTGTTTATTTGCTTATTTTTATTTCTCTGTGTTTAATTGTTAAATAAATACGTTTAATGTAAATAAACACAAAAAAAAAAACAACAATAACAACACCAAAACAAATTGTATAATCACAAGTTCTAAATAATCTTGGTTACAGATGTAACTAACAGACAGACAGGCAGTTAGCTATGCGTACTTGTAAACCAGGTAAAATAATTTTCTAGATTTGGCGTTTTTTTTTTTTTCATTTCATGTTTTTTTTGTTGTTATGCAGGTCTACGTGACAATTTGTATAATAATCTTGTTGTTTTTATTTTTCTTATATAATATATAATATTAATACGAATTTTTTGATTGTAAAGAACATTAAGAACATAACTAGAATGTGGCCACACGAATGTGATCACGTTTTCCAACCACAATAAAGACACTAAGGCAATTGAGCTTAGCCAACGACTGATTGACTAACTGACTGACCATTTCAATTAAATTGTATGTTTTTTTCTCTTATTTTCAAATAATTAAGCTTTTGACGACATTAGACAGAAATTAAAAAAAAAAAATACATTTTATGTAGGGAAAAATTTTCTATTGTTTTGTAATTGTTTAATAATTGTAAAATAAAAGAAGAATGATATTTTATTGGTTTGATTTACGTATGTTTAAGAGAAAATTTATAAGTAATTAAATAATTGAAAGTATATGAGAATATTTTTGAAAATTGGGCTAAAGTTTAAAGCTTCAAATCGTTATGAATCAACTAATTGAAGCTTAAGGTACAATAACTAATTGTCATAATTTTTTATTTTAGTCATCATCAAAAAGATAGGCTATGTGATGAGATATCGTATATTGCATAAAATTGCCGATTAAGATTTCAAATCACATAATTTGGTATGATATGGTTCACAAGGAAATAGGGAATTTCAAATCGTATGTTTATACCAAAGTAAAGTTACGCAGCAAAAATTTGTAATG